>JASDQU010229991.1:6386-17128 GCA_032191745.1 Picea mariana | reverse complement strand
ACAAAATGGTCTAAGTACTTCTGGAATACACCGTTCATGAGGCTCATGAATATTGCTAGTGCATTGGTCAATCCGAAAGGTACTACAACAAACTCGTAATGTGCAAACCGAGTTCAAAAGGCAGTTTTTGGGATATCACCTTCCTTAATCCTTAACTGATGATACCCTAATCGCAAATCAATCTTTGAGAATATGGATTCTCCTTTCATCTGATCGAAAAGGTCATCTATTCGCGGTATTGGGTACCTATTTTCACTGTAGCACGGTTCAAGTCCCTGTAGTCTATACACAGTCGTAAGGATCCGTCCTTCTTCTTTACAAAATTTACCAGTGCGCCCCATCATTCCTCAATTCTAGAAACATGTACAAATATGCATATAAGAGTGGGGTATTAATTTCTTGCCACCCATTGTCTCTCCCGAACTAATCTCACTGACATTCAATAATTGTTATACCATTCCTCTTAGTCACTCATCACTACAACTAGACAAATAATTTTTCAATGCCTCTCTGTGCTCTTGTGATAATGTTCTTGTTGAAAGACATGCAAAACATCTATGCTCTCCTGTGTGGTACTTTGTTCAAACCACCTCACTATTGTCACCTATCAGGTTAATAATTCCAAACCTGAAAACGGGAACAAATGTTGAACATAATTTTTCTACTCAAGTCACACTATTTGGGAAGACAAGAACAAAGTTAGTTATAAGTTATAACATGTGTGCATGTGATCTTCATAACTCACTCATAAACATGAGCACAAAGTAATGCCAATAAATAAACTCAATAAAAAGTTCATATGTGTTGGTGGTGGTGATACAATTCAATATTTAGGGCTCTCTTCATTCATGTGACGTGACACATTATGCATCTATGTTGGGAACACATCGATTCACCAACATAATGACACATACTGCAAATCAGACACATATCTACACTAATGACACTTACATGTGTGTTAATTACCTTATGATTCATAATTATTTATAATAATAATAATCATAATAATCTCATTTAAGGTCACAGCCTACCCAAACACCAAATTGATGTATGAGGCCCCCTTGTTTCTAGGGCAAGGACTACCCTCCATGCATCAATTTGACTACCAAGTCTACAGAGGTGTACATACCCTAGCGCCTTCTAGATTCAAACCTATGTTCATGACCCTCATACCACACCATCACTCTTATTAAATGTGCGTCGCTATATTACGCATAGCAATGACCATTTTGGGGTTAAAAAGGTTGTTAAGAAGGACAAAGATGATAGGTGTAGGTTAAGAGGAAAATTTTAACAAGTATGCAATCAACTATACGACCTCCACCTTTATGGGGTTGGTAATACAAAGCATCAAATATTGGAAATATAGAATGACGATATAAAACAAACCATGAGTGGGACACACCAAGCACTAAGAATCACCCCACTAAATGATATCACCCTAAGAAGAGTTACAAGAAATCTTCAATACATATCAACGTGCAATTCCATGTCTATATGCAGTGAACTCGGAAATGTAGGACAATGGTGAACTGCAATGGATACACATCACAAAGGAATGCTCAGCTGATATTTATGAATATAAATCTTGAATGAACTTAAGGTAAGAAAAGAAACCCTTCACTCCATGTGACCACTGTTGAGACAAGCAACTCTTTCCAAACCTCAAAAACCACTAAATTTCCTAGTCTCATGTTGGAACGTTCATATCCAAGTGTATTATGTGATAGATGGCAAGGGCTGCTCTAGACTGTCATGACTCTCCATAAGAATAGTTAAATCCTCATCTATGATCTCGATGCATGGGGTACCAACAGTTCAAACCATCTCATTATTCGTATTCCTATAGAGATACCTCCCCTTGAATTTTGTTTATCTAGGAGCTAGCCCTAGTGTAATATTAATTTAATAGCTTAAATTTTAATTTAATGCTAAATATAATTTAATATTAATTTCAAATCAAAACATTTAATTTCAAGTCACATGTTTGGATTATTGGTGGAAGCATTTGGTTTGATTTCAATAGGTCACGAGTTCCATTCCCATGGGTGCTACTTCATGGAGGTTTAATTTTTTTTATCAAATGATATATATTAAAAATGATTTTTTTTTTTTTTAATATTTAATATAAATCAAACATTAATTTTTAATATTTAACCTAAGTTACACATAAAATAAGGAAAGAAAAAAAAGAAAATTTAAAATAATAAATGAATAAAAAAACTAGAGTCGGGCAGTGGGTCCTCGCATGAGGCCCATGTGCCCCCTCCTTCCCGCTTACTTTTCATACCTAACCCTAAAACCCTACACCTACCAGTGCTTCGAAGCCTACGCATCCTTACTCTGTTGTCTCTCGCCTCTTTCCCCTGCTCCTCCATCTGATCTCGCTGTTCACAGATATCCAATGGAGAGGGAACTTCATGTTCCAGGACTGACCAATCTTCCCTGCTCATAGAAGCAACAACCCTTAGTGCAGGTCCAATTCCCATCAATGAAGACCAGAACTTTTGGACAATGGTCTCATCTTTCCTACATGATTCCTGTGCCTGCTTGGCCTTGGCTTTCAATGATTCTTATGGTAATGTTCTTTGCATTTTCATCAGTCTGAACTATGAATAGCCTGTCTTCAATCTTCCATTTAAGCCATTAGGAGTCAGTTTTCAGTTCGATAAAGTTCCCTTGTGGTGTTATTTCAGTCTTCTTTGGTATTTTCTCAACAAAATTTGGCAAGGTTATACTGTTATTATTGGGGGCCGGTTCGTCACTATTATTTACAGGTTTTGCTAGGTGAAACTGAGTTTTTGCACCGTTGTATTAAACAAAAGGGTTCTGCATGGCTTAAATCTCTGGGTTTTAGAATTCTTTAATCTGCAAAGTAAAGATGGGCAATATGCGAAGGTAGATTAGCAAGATGCGCAGGTAGATGAGCCATATGTGAAGGTATGGGCGATATGCGCAGCAATTTGTTATATGTGACACTGCTTTAGTCTCGAAGACTTACCCTCCCCTCGCTATTCAGAGTGAGATGCGCATAGCGAGACTGAATCATTCTTAGGAGAGCGTGCAATTTGTTTTATGTAATCGGTGGAGAAAATTCACAGGTAATTCTTTATCTAAATCATTCTAAAAACTAATATACTTCTGAGACACATCTTATATAAAAAGCACAAATTTCGAGTCATGACTTGCGAGTCACAGGTTTTAGGAAAAGCGAGAGTCTCTATCATGAGGTGACTCTGCCGAAATTTGAATGCCGCAGCTGCCGCTGCCCAAGTAAATAAAGTATCCGTGAACGAGTCAAGATAAGCAAGGGGGCAGGAGGTACCTATATCTACCTAGCCAAGTGTGATTTCTTTCAGTCATGGTGTCATCCTCGAATTCCGAAAGGAAACGTATATTTGCACCTGCCCGAAAGTGAGAATCTATACGGCGAACACCAGTGAAACCTAAGTAGAATAAACTGACGTTGAAGTGAAGTGCCACTGCTTGTGGTTGAGCATTTCTCACTATTGTGCTTCGGTTCAAGATATACAAAAATGGAAACTGGCCCCGAAGCCCCTTCTAGACTCAACAAAGATAAGTTTATTGGTACGGTAGATATGGAAATGGAGCGCAGAGTTGAACTTTTCAATAAGTACGTCATTATTCTTCAATTTTTCTTTTAAATACCCGTAAAAGTATAGATTTAAAATTGGCATTTGTTGTGATTCTCGATTTCATTCGTTTTTCTATTGCATTCTTCGGTTTATTGGTATCTCTGCTTCCCTGCAAGACTTTGAAAGATCTTTATAGCCTTGCCTATTCATTCTCACAGCTGGGAATGGTGTCAGGAGTTCTCTTCCAAGTATTCTATGGCTTGATGGGAAGCTAGACTGCTTACCTTATCAGCGTTCTTTATATTGAATACCACACACGAAAAGAGAAGGAGAATCATGAGCTTCAAGAATCATGTTATTCAGGTGGAGATAGATATATACCTCAACTTCGAATTTTATTATATGTAAAGATTTTGTTTAAATATTAATTAAAATTTCTTAAAACTTCATATAATCTCATGGATCTTACATGTCTCTAAAAAAAATATTCTATTCTATAATGGCCTAATTAGTCAGCAGTTACAAAAATCTATCCATTGAGATTTAGTGGCCTAATTAGTATGTCAGTAGTTACAGAAATATATCCATTGAGTGTTGTTCTTTTGTTTTGTTTGCAGTGGTTTGAAGTGTTGGACGGACTCTTGGGTTCGTACATTTCTCCTTTGTGGATCTGTGATACAACTCATAGGTTGTGCAAGGTAGGTAGGTCATTCGTCCATTAATTCTCTTTGTTGGCAGGATCGTGATGGATTTGTTTTGAAGTTGCATGCATTATTTCGTGTATGTTACTGCAACAATATATACTACATAAATGATCACCTGGACAAGCGAACGTGGACGTATATATTCGGTACCTATTGCACTACTACAGTGTTTATCCCTTCCTTTCAAAATTACAGCCTATGGTCCTTCTCGAGCTTGGGAATGACCACATATATCACATGGATTTGACCATTTCTTATATCGTCCATGGATAGATTGAATATGTAAAGCATTCCGCTCCAACAAAAATGGTTCTCTACTTCACTGGGGCTCTCTTGGATTTCCTGAGATTTGTTTGCAAAATGGGCTCTGCTGGTGCTATTTTAAATGAAACGCTATTCTTAGGTGTTGATTCTGCCTCCTCGAAGACCATCGATCGCATAAAGCCCAACTCTTCAGAATGCAGAAATCCTTGAATAGGGTTTGATATTGGATATTAGAATGGCTACTGTGTCGCCTCTTGCCAAATAGAAATTGGTTTTCTTGGGAGATCAGTCTGTGGGGAAGACCAACATTATCACTCGCTTCATGTACGACAAGTTCGACAATACTTATCAGGTGACCCTTTCAGAATTTTGAGAACAGAATGTATTTGTTAGAGAAGCCCTTTATTTGTATTTCTGGTCCCTGAAATGCCTTAGTATGGGTTTAAAGAATGTTGGCTTATTATTTTTAGAATTATTTAGGTTTCATTAGAAACAATTTTATGGTTATCTACATTCTAGTTTTCAGCAACGATCCAGTCTGTCATGTCCCAGTTATAGCTATCAAGAGTGAGTTCTAGCCTTCAGGTTAATGCTTCTATGGCATGATTTGGTTAAAAGGATTCATTATGCATGCAGGATCCACCCTTTAACACCTTAATCTAGGCCTGGTGCAGCTCACCCTGGAACCGATCTGGACAGGCATGCTATTTACATAAGCTATTGAAAGGAAAGGCATTACATTTTGATAAGTTTTACTTTGGTAAATTTGTAATGCATTTATTTTTTTTATATTTGTTTTAAAATTTCTGCGTTTGGTTTGGTTTGCAGGTTAGGCAGGATGGAGCTAGAGCTTGGAGCTGGGAACTTGGCCCATAGGCCCAGATTTCAAACTAAGACGCTCTGATACCAAATGTAGGGGCCGCATAAATTAAACAACCATTTATTTTACAACATAACAGTAAAATTCAGGAGTTTCCTTCATTTAGCACATTCGCATACAAATTTATCAATAATAATAAAATTTTATAATAGATTAAAACAATGCATAATTTAAAATACCTGAACCTGATGCTAATAACCCTCTGTTTGTCCAAATGCCTTCTTGACCGCTGCTGCACTGTAAAACACTTCACAAAACCTAGTTTCTCCCTGCCAACTAGGTAACTTCCTAGCTCCAGGATATCATATGGATATCCTGGCCCCCGTGCCCAAAACCTCCAACAAACCCGATGCCTGACTGATACAATCCCACTCCAAAATTTCACTTCTCTCTGCAAATCCCAGAGCCCCCAAAATCCATTCCCCAATCTCTCGTAGAATGTCCTTCTCCTTCATATCCCTCCTTCACCGACTTCCCCCTCATTTACTTCCTACCTAATCCATTTATTACCTTCTTATCCTTTAGTCGTTAATGCCCCTTATCCCCTTTATTATTTTATCCTCTTGTAGTTAATATGTTATCCATGTTTGGGTACGTAACTTAATTTAACCATATAATTTATTATCCTCCTTTTATTTCTTTACCTTATTAATTAATGAGTTAATTAACACTTAAATTAATCATTGACAATCATGAATAACTAATTAATAATAATAAATCAGTTAATGTTATTTTAAGAAATAATTATTGTTTAGCTAATCTTTTAGGACAGTTAGATTATTAATTAATTATAATTAATAATCCTATATGTCTATTTAAGCAGGGTCGTTACATAGATGCACATCGACATAACGTTTCTGTCGATCCTGCACTTCTTTAATCCTTTGTCTTATGGTTTGCATTCATTGTTCCATTTCTTGGATCACTTCTAGTCCCACCAGGACCCTATCCTCAAGACGATCCCAACTCAAGGGCATCTGACACGGTCGCCCGTAAAGGAACTTGAATGGCGCCATTTTGATGGTGCTCTGGTAACTGTTGTTGTAAGCGAACTCCACTAGTGACAAAAATTCTTCCCAATGCTTTTGTTGGTCCATCATGTACATGCACAACATGTCCTCCAAGATTTGGTTGGTTCGTTTAGTTTGTCCATCAGTCTCCAGGTGATATGCAGTGCTAAAGTTAAGTTGAGTTCCCAAGGCCTCTTGGAAGCTCGTCCAAAATCATTGAGTAAACACCAATCCTCGATCGGATATAATCCTCTTAGGCGCGCCATGAAGCCTCACAACCTCATTGATGAAAGATCTAGCAATGTCAGGTGCCTGATACGTCGTACACACAGGAATAAAGTGAGCACTCTTCATCAGAGTGTCTACTACTACGAAAATCAAGTCATGTCTCCTTGTCGTCAGTGGCAATCCAACAATAAAATCCATCGAAATAACCTCCCATTTCAATTCCGGAATGGCATGTGGTTGTAGTAATCCTACTGGGTGTCTATGTTTAGCCTTTACCTGCTAACACTCCAGACATCTGGCCACATAGTTAACTATGTCGGCCTTCATTCCCTTCCAGAAGAATAAGGGTTTAAGGTCTGCCCTCATCTTTGTGACTCCCGGGTGAACCATGTAAACTGCTCTATGAGCCTCACTCAGGATCAATATCGTCAACTCATCGTTTGGCGGTATGTAAATATGACTTTTAAACCTCAACAACCCATCGCTATCAAAAGAAAATACCTCATATCATGGTACAATCATTTTGTTTTGTCCAATAAAACCCTTGACCTCTTTGTACTAGTCATCGTCACATTGTAAAGTTTAAATATTTTCACGTAGATGCGTCTGAAGAGGCAACACCGAAAACATGCGTGGTCTCCAACTCAAAGCATCCTCCACTCAGTTCACTGTTCCTTTTATGTAAGTAATCTCAAAGTCGTACTTGCTAAGTAATTCCGACCAACGTCATTGTCACGCGTGCAGGTCACCTTGTGTAAAAACATGTTGTAGTCCACAATGATCAGTCTTTAGTTCAATTTTTCATCCAACAAGATAGCGCCTCCAAACCTTCAAGGCATATATGATGGTTAATAACTCCAAATCGTGCATCGCATAGTTCTCCTCATGCCTTCTCAGTTTCCTTGAAATGTAAGCAATTACTCGTCCATCTTTCATCAAGACTCTGCCTGAGCCTTCCTTGGATGTGTTTGTGCATACCAAGAAGTCCACGTCCATGTCAGGGACCTTTAGTATCGGTGCTGTCGTAAACAACTCCATAAGCCTCCAAAATGATTCCGCGCATTTCTCGGTCCACACAAACTTCTTGTTTTTCTTCTGCAATTCCATGACTAGATTTGCTAGATTCAAAAATCCCTCAACAAACCATCGATAGTATCCTGATAAACCCATAAAATACGCACTTCCATGACATTCGTCGTCACAAGCCATTCCATAATAGCCTCGACCTTGGCTGGATCCATGGCGATGCCTTCGCCAGAGATGACATGCCCTAAGTAGTGAATCCTCGATTGATAAAAAGAGCATTTTGGACAATTTCCCATACAATCTGTGCTCTCGTAGACATTGTAGTACCAATCACAAGTGCTCGTCATGCTCCTCCATCGTACGAGAGTAAATCAAAATATCGTCAATGAACACTTGGATGAACTTGTCCAAGTACTCGCGGAACACCCCGTTCATCAAACTCATAAATACCCCTGGGGAATTTGTCAGTCCAAAGGGTAAAGAAGTAAACTTGTAATGTCCAAACCTCATATTAAAGGTGGTCTTAGGGATGTCATCCTCCTTGATCCACAACTGGTGATACCCTAATCGCAAATCGATCTCGGAGAGCACCATCGCACCATTCAACTGATTGAACAGATCATCAATTCTCGGAAATGGATACTGATTCTTGATCGTAGCCTTGTTCAGTTGACAGTAGTTAATGCAAAGCCTCCACGATCCATCCTTCATTCGTATGAAAACATCAAGTGCACCCCACAATGACACACTAGGACGTATCAGTCCCAGGTCCAACAACTCCTTCAATTGCATTTTCAACTCTTGTAACTCTGGGGTCGACATCTGATAGGGAATTCTTGATATCGGTTCAGTTCCCGGTTTCAGGTCTAAGGTAAACTCCAACTCCCTCTCTGGAGGCATCCCAGGTAACTCCTTTGGAAAGACATCTGCAAACTCCTTCACCACCGGAAGGTGTTCTAGACCTTCCGCTACTCCCTTCTCATTTATCACAGGGATCACATAAAGCTTGTACCCCTTACGCGAACTCTCCCGTAGTTGTAAGGAAGAGATGAACCTTAAGGAAACTCGTTGGTTTCTCCCTACAATCACACGTCTCTGTCCCTTGTCATCGACCAAGCTCAACCGTTTCGTCTTACAGTTGAGTATCACCTCATGCGATTCCAACCAATCCATGCCAATCAAGACATCATAAGATCCTAAGATTGTGATGTACCAGTTGGCCCTCGTGAAAAACTCTCCCAGGTTAAGGACACAGCCCGTAACCTTTCCTCCAACCTTCTGTTTGGCTCCTGAAGCCATCTCTACGAAGCTAAACTCATCCTGTTCGACTACCTTAAACTTAATCCTTTTTAGCGCTGCACCAGAAATTAAACTCTTGGTAGCACTGGGATCTATTAAAATACTAAGGGTTTGGTCAGCGACAGTACCTGTCATCTTGAGCACAGTTGACTGATGCTCTGCCTTGCGGTTAATCACTGCTACAAGAATTCGATGGGATTTGCCCATATCTCCCATGGTAGTGGGTTTAAATGATCCATATTCTCTAGTTCTCTTCATTGGATAGTCGAGCTGGAATGTGGCTCCCCACATACCAACATACTTTCTTCGGTCCGATAATCCCGGTACCCAAAGTAGACGCTGAATTCTAGCACTAAGACCCAACTCGAACTTCTTGACCTTAAGTTTTTGGGTAATTTGGGGCGTAGCACACTGAAGCTGCTCCAAAATGGCCTCATACTCGGGCACCGCGTGCCTTCCTTGTCACAAGGCATCGAAACCGTTGAGTTGATGCTCCATTAATTCCTCAAAAAGATACCTCTCCTGGAATTGCTCCTTGAACAGTTCCTAAGACACATCTTCGACAGTCGTAATAAAAATGATAAGATCATCTTCCACCATGGAAGGGCGCTCCCCTAAGGTAGATGACCATCATGCGGACCTATGTGTTGGAAGATAAATGTTAAGCATAAGCACATTTCCATACTCTCCCCCCCATGCCTTGGCGAGTGTGTCGTTCAAGGCACCAAAGAACCCAAAAATTGACCATCTCAAGTTCACAGCAAAAAGTAACGGTACTGGCTGGGCGTGCTACAAACCCTTCGGGGTACAGGCTCCCTTGCCTTATCTCAATACAGATGGTGAATCAAGGCCTCTGACCTCCCCCTAAATCACCTTGTCAACCATCATCATCCATCATAAAATTGGATCGAGCCCAAGGAATCATTCCTCCCCTTGGGGTTAGTCTCCAAGGGTGCGACACTTCTGGAGGCATCACACCTCCATCCACGACACCCACCACGAACCTTTGTGACATCCTCTAATTGACATCATCACAAGAACATGTTAAAGTTGTTTTTTTGTTAGTTCTAAGTCAACTCAAGGTTTACTGCAGTGGAAACATGGCGATTTCACAGTCGTAGGGTTGAACCCCACTTTGATACCATATGTGACATCCCTCCTGTGGTTTCGATGACCACCTCTTGTAACAAGTGCAAAATTTTTCTTTTTCTTGAGGGTGCGGGTGTACAAGGGTAAAGGAAACATTAAGTTCTGTGTCGCACACGATGACCTACAAGACGCAAGCAAAGAACGACTTAAAAAATAGAGATTGAAGAAAATTAACAAGTACAAAGAATGACACCCAAGGGTGCATTCGAAAGATCAATGTCCTAAGGGCTCCAATGATAGATCGGCTAAAAGTACGACATAACTACAAAATTCGGGTAAATCAAATTTGGAGCAATAGAAAAAAATTCTCCTTCCAACACCTATCCTAGTATCTTTTATAAAAATAAAATTATACTACCTATAAGATTTCAAGGACTTTAAAAAGAGTCCCTTCAACTTGATTCTATTACAATGCTCACTTAAACTAGATTATTTTATAATTAGACACATCTTAATACTATCCTATAGATTCGTGCAAGGGTAGTTTACTGCACCCCAAAGACAAATTGGACCTATGACAGAACAACTCTCCCTGATCATTACTTAGAGATCTGAGTTTTAGAATAATCGCTACCCCTAAAAAAAA
>JASDQU010229988.1:0-17107 GCA_032191745.1 Picea mariana | reverse complement strand
ATTGAAATAATTTATTTTGTATTCAGTTTGAATTATAATACACTCATTACTTCACTTTATTATTTACCTTTTAAAATCTCTTAAACCACTTTGACTACTTTGACCTTTTGGGGCTTCTAGATGACATATGAGGGTCCTCCAACTTCGTAAGGCCATAACTCTCAAACCCTGAGGAGTTATGCGATGTTACACATACCACCAGAAATGGAATGACATGTAATATCCATATATAATAGTATTATCTAAAAATATATCATAAATTGTACCGTTATCCATCAAACAAACTTGGGTCCATTACCCAAACCCGGGGTCTCCAACTTCTCATAGCCATAACTCTCTAACCATGAGGAGTTATGTGACATTCCACATACCACCAGAAATGGAATGAAAATAACTATCCATATAGGATAGTTTACCTAACAAATTCATTGTCCTTCATCTCATTATTTCACAATTAATCATGGGTTCTCTTACTCCACAAAGCATCTTCCCGTGAGGGATTTCACCATAAGGGGACCACTTTGGAGTTCATTCATATTTACTTTTGATCAACCATGACAAGAAAATAATGAGTCATATTTACATCAAACAATCTTGGTTCCATTACCTAAACCTTTGTATTGCGAGGCTTTCTTCAAGGGTTGACATCAATGAAAACCAACCTTAATCCACTTCTCACTTTTTCAGCTTTGTTCTGGGTTCTCTAGAAGTTTCTAGACCCTGAGTATTACTTCTAAAGAATGGTGGCTTATCTCCCTTCTTCCTCTGATCCATATTCAACTTCTTTTTGTCTTCCCAAGATTTTTGGAAAGTTGGCCTTGCTTTTTGCTGATCATATAGGCATTTATCTCACCTTACGATCTCCTCCAATGTGTTTGGATCATCATATTGTATTTTTTCACTGATGAATGATGGAAATCCACTCAAATACCTTTGAATTTTAACTGTCTCATCCTTGATGAAAGAGACATACTTCAGTAGTTCTAAAAACCTTATTTCATATTCATCAATGATCATATTCCCAAGCTTGAGTTCAAAGAACTCTTTCATTTTCTTGTCATAATATCTCTTAGTCAAGTATTTATTCTCAAAATACTTCTTGAATTCACTCCAAGTAACACTTTCCTCTTTAATGTGTTGCACCTGCACAAGTTGATCCCACCACATGGATGCCTTTCCCTTGAGTTGATAGATGGGAATTCTACCTTCTACATGAGAAGAATAATTATGCAATTGAAAATACTTCCTCATTCCCAACAACCATGTTTCTTCATCTTCATCCTTCTTGTTCTCACCATCAAATGTAGGAGGTTTTATTTTGTTCATTTCTCCCCGTAGCTCATCCACCCCAAACCCCTTATGCTTTCTGACAGGGTATGGACTTGAGCTGCTATGTGATCTCTTATTGGAATGCCTTTGGGAGTGTTGGTGATGCCTTCTAACACTCCTTTCTCTTCTTTTCTCATTAGGAGGCCTATGATTTCCTGATTTTCTGAGCCACTCTCCTTATCTACTTTATTTTATATTATGTTCAATCTCTACAATAAATTCATGTTGAAGTCATCCTACTACTCCTTGGCTCTCAGAAGCCTTTCATTATTAGCTTTATGGCTTTGGACATCCTTCTGTAAACTTTTAATGGTCTCTACCATATTCATGTTTTCATCTCTTCCTTCTCCATGTCCATTGGAGTTTGTTCCTTCAATGCCCAAATCAACATCCATCCCTATGATATCATCCTCTTGAGTGTAAATCCCTTGTGCCTCTTCCATTACTCTGGACTATAAGATGATCTTGATCTGATCTAGTTGTTGTTAACTCTGCAAAATCAGAATCCTTTCTTCTAATTTCTTGAAACATGGAATGCCCAGATCAATTTTCTGGGTGAAAAATTATATTCCGCTGTCCAATACCTTTCCAATTCCTATTTCCATGCTCAATTGCGCGTTTTGAGAAGAAATTTATGGTTATTGGAAATTTGCCCATTAATTTTTCTATTCATTTTCCAGCTTGGTGCAAATCTGCGTTGTAATTATGCATTTTTTAACCTACACCATTGGAAATTTCATAGGATATCAATTGGGTTTTTTCATATACATCTTATGGACACTCTGTCCAAATTTTGGCTCTTTCTAGGCTCCAGGATGCTAGTTGCAGCTTGCTGAAGTTCTAGGCCCAAAATATCATATTGTAACTGATAGGCTACATGTACCTTATTTTTGATATTAAACAATTTTAACATGCCAAGAAATTTAATTTATCTCTAGGAATGTCTTCTATGGCTCAATATATTTCGACTAACTACTCCTGTGCCTTAATCTGATTCCAGAGCAGAAAGTTATGGCCCTTTGAAGTTAGTTGGGTCATCAAATTTACCTTCCACTATTTGTGTTGTAACTTTCTCATAAAATCTCTGCTTGACGAATGGTTTACACCATTAGAAATCTCTCTCTGAGATATTTTATTTGATCTCTAGAGACAAAGTGTGCCATAGACACCGCTTCCTTGTGGTTTTTTAGTAGCTAAAATTGCTCTTAAGGGCCTCAAAAACGTGTTGCAAAAAGTTGAAATTCAAATATTATAAAATGTCACAAAATTTTGTCGGTTTTCTGTTGTTTTTCATCATCCAAACAAATTTGCTTGCACAAAATCCATCCTATAAACCCATATTTACCATGCACAACAACAACACAAGGTAAATCGTTCTTTGCGCACTTTAAAACCACTATGTATCATTTCTATGTCACACCAATAACTTGCGTGCACTACTTTTATGTCGTGTGCCAATATCCACTGCACACAGTTTTTGTACCGTGCATAGATATTCCACGCACATTTTTTGTACCGTGCACTGATATTCCATGCACATTTCACTCGACATGTTGCACCATGCCAAAAATTAGCACGCCCCACCGTGCACCATTAGCTAAATTGTTGTGTGACAACATATACTCACATTGTGCGTGCACCAACCAAACTTCTCTACAGTTTGCCATTACTGCACACACCACGCGCGCCATTATCATTTTTCTACGCAGCGCCAAATTTAGTGCGCACCCCTGCACACCAAAATTTTTCCACCCAGCACCTAAAATTTAGTGTGCACACCAACATTTTTCCATGGGGTGTCAAAATTTAGTGCGTGCACCAGCACACCACTATTTTTCCGCGCAATGTCAAAATTTAGTGTGCGTGCCAGCACACCATTATTTTTCTGTGTGGTAACAAATTTTAGAGCGCGCACCCACATACTAACATTTTTCCAGGCAGTGCCCAATTCTTACATATCTCAATCTTTTACTACGCATGATGCATTTTTAGTGTGCTCACCCGTGCACATTCATTTTTATGTGCATCAATTCCTTGTGAATTCCGCTACAAAAATTGGGGATTTTTACCTAACTTTTTCCCCAATTTACCATAATCATTCTTCCACCATGAAATTCGTTCAATTTCACCCCGCTAACACCAACTAAACCTCTGTAACAACAAATCATTGTGGGTTGACATTTATGGAATGGATTTTTTCCCAGAATCAATTTACGAATTGAGAATTTGAATTACAAAATTCGCTCCATCTGTCATGGCTTCAGTGTATCTTCAAATTCGACCAATTCCAGGTCCGAATTCGCTAGAAAATATATTAAACCAGAAACATATCACCACTTGGACGAATTTCTCGATTTTCCCATGAATTTAACAATAGAAATTGGGGCTTTTCCCAATTCTACATCGTTGTTTCTAAAATTTATTATGGACGTTCTCCAACTCGAAATTTGGCCACTTCGAGATAGATTCTCTATGAAATTTTGATTCTACTCAACTTGTTCTGCCCATCCAGGCTCAGCGTTGAAAACTGAAGCTCTGATACCATATTGTAACGTCCCCGACCATCCATGTCGGGCCATGCTATGCCAAAGAACTCTTATGTTCTCTCTGCGGAACATACTGTAACATACCTAGCATCCAAACTAAGCTATGACACATAAATATTTCGAACTACATGCAATTAAAACATATACACACACATCCTCGACCATCCATGTTGGGCCATGTTACGCCAAAGAAATCTTATGTTCTTTCTGTGGAACATACTGTAACATACCCAATATCCAAACTAAGCTACCCCACATATATCTTTTGAACTGCATGAAATTAAAACATATACACACACAGAACTCTTGCATAAAATGTAAATAGAAAAATACATTATGTAAATGCATGGATTCATACTGAAATAACAAAAAACATAGACATGCAGCATATACAGGAAATACCCATAAACATACAAATAGTTATAACCATGCATAAGATAAACCCATAAAACTGAACACATAAATAATAATGCAGCATGTAAATTTAGCACACAATTGGCACTTATCTTAGTAAGTATATCAACAAATGTGCTCAAACCTTCCAAGAACCTCCCATCCTTACACCACATTTCTCACCACTCTTAGCAGTGGGTCACCCCCAAGCTAGGACTAAACTCCACCTGGGTAAATGGATTCCTAACCAGGATAATAGCTCATAGACAATAGGAAAAACTCCATCACAGGTGCTCACTCAACTAACATCCTACAGTCCCTCATTCCCAACATGCCTGTCCCACCCTAGGAAGTGTGCCCCTTCTCTTCTCAACAGTCCTTTGGATGCCCAAATTCCTTTCCGAGCTTCAACAATAGGCCGGACAAGAAGTCTCAAAGAATTGTATCTGCAGTTCATCACCTTCAGGAAATCAATTCCCAACAATTCTCTCACCCAGAGAGAAATTTCTAACGGACCTGAAAATCTGCCTCTTCAATATCCCATGGGCCTGACAACCCGCTTCTTCAGTCCAACTCCCAAGCTAACCAGCTACACAAACATGTATGGCTTTGGATATAGGTTCTGATACAATGATAGGAAGTATGGAGGATAGTTGACTGTGTGAATGAATGGTCCTCGTATCGTTGAATGGATGACTCAATGATGGAGGGAATGATGGTCCCAAATATTTGAAAATGAACTAAGTCCCTACAATATGTATGCATGTCCCCAACTTGACACTTGTCATGTTGGGAGCTACATTGGCCCACTTGTCCCCAACTTTGGCACTTAGGATAAAATAATTATCCATAATTTATACTTTAAGAAATATTAATATAATATTCCTTTTTGTCTTAAGCTCCCTAGCTTAGCCATTTTTCTTAAATTTTATCCCCTACCATTTCCTAACTAGTGGGTTTTAGTCCCCCGTACTCTTTTATCATGGTTAGTATGTGCACAGAGTTGTATTTTATATTAATTATGAGACATATACAAAAATAGGTGCACTAGCCTTTAACATCTAGGCTCTCTGGCCTAATCAAAACATAAGCATCCTAGCTTATAATAACTGGCTCACCAGCCTATAAAACACATCATATACATAAATGCCTCTTGCCCTCAATATTGTGCACACTTAAGTTGCTGCGTGTGGTATCCTGGAATGTGCACACTTCATCATTTTGCTGCGCAGTACATGCGTGCACTATACCATGAAAGGTACATACAAAAATGTTATCAAATAACTCACCAACTTAAGTACTTTTTCATTTACATTTACAATTGGGTTTAGCCTAGTTATATTACATTATGTGAAAACATACAGTTCTATTTAAACACTTAGCTTGAAGATCTTTCCCTCTCTTTCTCTCTTTCTCCCTTCCCTCCCTGCGCACCCAGTTGCAGGGTCGATCTTCGCACCTAGATAAAGATCTTACAATAGAGTCTCAACACTGTTCTCTACAAAAATACTCAACAACAATAAAAACCATAGTAGCAACGAACCAACCTAGAACAAACACTCCCAGGTCTTATAGACCTTTATTTATACATTACATGGCAATAGTCTAGGTGTCAAAACCCTAGATCCAAAATCCTAGGTCCAAAACCCTAGCTCAACTTGACCCACATTTTTAGGGCTTCTCCAACCTTCCCTTCCTCATTTTCCACTAGGTTCTCCTAATCACTCATTGATGACTTCTTCCTCTTGTTGAGTTTTCCGTGATCCCTTTTCTTTGTTGCTTTGTCTTCCTCGATCTTCTCTTCCAATGACTAGCTTTTCCTTCCTTTTCTCCTTCTTTTCTGCTTCTTTTCCCACTTCGACCCTTACTCGGTTTATGTATCTTTCACATAGTTCGTACTTTTCCTTTCTTCCTTAATATTCACTTTCTTACATATCCAAGGGCCACCAGGCCCCCAACACTTACATCTGACTCATCCCGAGTCACTCCAAGACTGAACCTTTTGTTTTACTTTGATTGCAGACTGCGCGGAGAAGCCTGTGATTTCTACACTGTCCCTCCCTGTCTTATGTAGACAGTCTTTTTTTTGTCTGGTACCCAGTTTCAACTGCACCTAGTACCTTGACACTTCTTCCTTGTGATTTTACTAAGAGCTGCGAGGTATTTAGCTGTCATCAACTGGCTCCCATTTACCAAACCTTCTTTCCATTCTCTATTAAGGGTCTTCAATTGTTCAACTTATCCTTCTGTAACATAGGCAACCTCAAATGGTCCTAGCCAATGTATCCCGAACTTGCCTGAATGCTTCATGAACTTGTTTTCATATAACAATACCAAATCTCCCCACTTAAATGATTTTCTCCTGATCTGTCTCTCATGATAAGCCTTTTCTCTTTCTTTCTGTACCTGCTGATGAAATCCTACGATGAACCTGTCTTCCTCTAGTTCCAATAACTCTGCAAGCCTGTCTTGAACAATGCCTATGTTTTCCATACCTGTAAATGCTGCAATTATTAAACTAGGAACCAAGTATTCCATAGTTACCACTGCTTCTAATCCATAGACTAACTTAAATGGGGTCTGTGTTTTTAACTTCTTGCAGGTAATTTTTTAGGCCCATAATACTACTGGAATTCTTAAATCCCAATCATCTCTATTAACACTACAAATCTTAATCAGCGTTGTCCCCAAGATCTTATTGAAAGATTCAGCTATAACATTCACCTATGGGTGGTATGGAGTGCTCTTCTAATGGTGAAATTTGAATTCTTGAGTCAAGGCTTCAATATTTTTGTTGATGAAGTGTGTGCCTTGACCACTCATGAGGATATTCGAGCATCCAAACCTTGTTATGATATCCTCAAAAATTAGTTGCGTAGTTGTAGCTACACTAGAATCCTTGATTGCTCTTACTTCTTCCCATCTGGTCAAATACTCTGTCATAGTGATAATGTATCTCTCTCCCATGCGCCTTCCTGGTGGGTTAATAGGTCCCACAAAATCAATGGCCCATCTCTCGAATACTCATAGTTTTAATTGTGGTTCCAAAGGAATCTCATCCCTTGTAGAAGGATTTCCTACCCTTTTACATACATCATAGGCTCCGTAGTATTCCTTAGCATCCTTGTGTAAAGTAGGCCACCATAGGTCGGCTCTAAGAACTTTCTGTGTTGTTGCTTTTCCTGTGTAATGTCCTCCTGTGATGCCTTTGTGTGCTTCTGCAATAATCAATGGTATTTCTACCTCCATAACACATCTCCTCAAGATCTCATCTAGTCCCATCTTAAACAACTATCCAGATATGAGTTGAAAATCTGATGTGTGAATTACCAACTCTTTCTTCTAAATAATTGTGTGCTCACGAGGCATTCCTATGGACAAGAACTGAACTATCTCAGTGAAGTGATCATTGAATTTCCTGATGGCCAACAATTGTGCATCTGGTAGTGTATCCTCCAAAATGGTAGGTTCCTCTCCATGTTCCAACCTAGATAAGTGATCAAGTCCTTTATTCATTCTTCTTGGCTTAACCACGATCTCAAAGTCATATTCCTAGAATAGCAGTAGCCATGTACATATTCTTCCCCCCAACACTGGCTTGTTGACTAAATATTTCAATGCAGAGTGGTCAGTGAACGTCTTAAAATTTCCTCCCAACAAGTAGTGTCTAAACTTTTGTAGTGCATAGACCATAGCCAAGCCTTCTCTTTCAGTCATAGTATAGTTCCTCTCAGCTGTAGAAAGATTCATGCTTGCAAAGGCTATAGGGTGGTCAATGTCTCCTGCACCCGGTTTTTCTAAAACTGCTCCCAATGCAATGGACAAAGCATTGAAATGAACATTGAACTCCTTACTCTAATATAGGAAAACCAAGATTGGCACAGTGACCATTTTCTACTTTAGTGTGTCAAAGCTCTGCTGGCATTCTTTTGTCCATTGAAACTTATTGTCTTTCTTTAATAGCTTCTCCATAGGTGATCTTATCTTTTCATAACCTTTAATGAAATTTTTGTAGTATCTAGTGTGCCCCAATGCAGTGCGCATCTATCTGACCAAAGTAGGGGGAGGTAGATCAACAATGATGGAAATCTTGGAAGGATCTACCAACAATCCCTTCTTACACATGATATGCCCTAGCAACACTCCAAAGGGTGAAAATAAAATACATTTTTTCAAATTCAGGGCAATCTGACATTGCCTACACTTATCTAACATCAATCTTAAACATTCAATGTGGTCTTTTAGTAGGCTAACGATAGTCCAATAATCAAAATAAGCTTCCAGGAACTTATGTAGAAAGTCCTTAAATGCTTCGACCACCACCCTGGAAAATATGGTTGGTGCATTCTTCAAGCCAAAAGGCATTACAATATACTGGAATGACCCCCATTCTGTTGCAAAATGTGATCTTATGTCGATCTTCCTTAGCAATTCTGATCTGGTGATAGCCTAAAAATCCATCTGTGAATGAGTAAACCTCTTCTCCTCCTACATTATCTAGGACTTCATCGGTAAATGGTGTAGGGAATGGGTCATGTAGACATGCATCGTTCAGCTTCCTTAGGTATACACAAATTCTTATTTATCATGTCTTCTTATCTTGGACAACCATAGGGATAATCCATTCGGATTATTCAACAAGTTCTATGATTCCTTCCTCCAACATTCTATCCAATTCAATCCTAAGTTTATGCTTATATTTGGGATTCAATCTGTAGCGTATCCGCTTGATAGGTCTTGCATCTGGTCTCAAGGGGATCTTCATTTCTCCCAGGGGCCTTTTAATTCCCTTCATGTCTGTGAACTTGGTTGGAAACAAGTCCTGATATTCATGTAGTAGCTCTGTGATCATTCTAATAGTGGCATCATCCCAATAGTCTCCAATATTTTCTATCTTAGGTGCTTGCTCTGTTCCAATATTAACTTTCCTTATTTTGATAGGTTGTCCAACAAAGGGTAATTCAATCCTAGGCCCTTCTATGTCTCCGTGCCCTTCATTTTCTGCAATGTTTACATCTCTAGGGTCATCATCCTCATCAACATTAATATTGTAGCAACCTTGTAACTGATGAAGAGGCACATTCCATTCATCTTCTTCTTGCTCAAAAGGGAGGTTAGGTGCCTCCTAAAAGACCTTTTATCTTACACTTTGTAACGCCTGATCTATTGTAGGGTACTAACTCTCAAATAAAAATGTAGCTATAAAGTTCTGAGTCATTCCATACCAGTCTGTAGTGATGAGGCATAGTTTTTCTTGAAGATACCAGTTGATAGGCATAGTATCCAAGGTGTTAATGAAATTATGCACCCATTTCTCTTTAGGAATGTTGCTTTAGGCCTCCTCATAGCTTTGCATGTGGTCCTTAGGACAACGCTGGCCTATGTAATGAACTTTGCATCCTTCATCTTGGTCTGAAAAGCGCATTTTCAATAAGGTGTGACATTGTGTCCACTCCACAATGTTCTTCTTGTGTGCTCTCCACCATCTAGCTAGTGTGGCTTTCAAATCTTCATCCAATGGAAACATCCTTTGTTGTACTGGTACAATTTTCTCAAATTCAACTATAAATGTCTCTAAATGATTCAAGCCATCAAACGTTGGAAGTTTAGTTACTTCTATGCCAATCGAACGAACTTATTTGGTCAATCTAGTACACCACCTTGTGGAGACTTCATACATCTTGTTCTGCCAATTTTTTAATGCCTCTTTTGAATCTAATGAACATGCGCTTGCACTTCGCCAACTGAGATTTTTGTCTGTTGTAGGGTTAATGTAATCATGTTGTCTTGTTGTCAGCTTGTAGATTTTTTATATCTCATATGCACAATATTCTTCCCTTATAAGGTATGTGTATCTGTGACCTTCATCTGGGTCCAGAGGTGCAATGACTTTAAGTAAATTACCTTCAATTGTCATTCTTATTTTCTTTAGGTAAACAAAAGTTGAGTTTTTGAAAGCCCAATAAATTCCCAATAGCACGGGATAGAGACAACTATCATCAGCAATCTCAAATACTTCGAAGTTTGCAAATGTCCTTACCCCATCGACGTCTACAGGAACATGTTCTAGTCTAACAAAGGGGCTCATCGCCCGTTGATTAGCCATACTAAACCTGATAGGAGAGTAAATCATTCTAAGTTTTCCCAACAATTCCCAAGTCTGCTTCATCATAAAATTAACTTTTGATCCTAATTCAAGGACCACATAGTCCACATCATAGTCTCTAATCTGAGCACTAAGGTGTAATTCCTTGTTTGTCCTTCTATTTCTTGATACTTGATGTACTACTTTATTCAATAGAGGATCTACCTTTCCTATCTCATATTGTCTTATCAAGTATTGTAGTTCTTGTACAATTATGTCATCCTTAATCAAATTAATGCAAGTACATAAGAATTCCATAAGCGTTCTTACCTCTTTTCATTGCCTAGAAAACTAATCAAATGCCAATGTAATTCCACATTCCCTTACTTCTGGTTGTGCCTTAGATGAAGAATCGTGTCCTTCTACAAATTCTTTCCTTTCTTCCTCAAAAGTATACCTCTCTCTCCTTGGATCAAACAATTGTGCCTTATTTGTAGCTATTTTGACCCCTGATCCTTCTACAGTCTTTCCTGGGGTCACTATGTCTTATCCTGTAACAACGACTCCTCCAGTAATAAAAATGACTCTGGGGTCTTTACCATGAGGTTCTGCTGATATTAATTGTACTTGTTGGTTTCCTCCTCGCCTCTCTTGGAGTTTGGACAACAATACTAACAATCTTTGATGACATGATCAAACGAGTTACAATAGTTGCAAGTGGTACAAGGGTTCTGACAATCCCTTGCCAAGTGTCCTAGTTGTGCACAGTTATAACAGATGATTCATCCTCTTCCTTGACGCATACCTCCTCCTCGTCCTCTTGCTCTAAATCCACCACGAGGGTTGAAGTTTCCTCTTCATGGGGAGTTGAACTGTACATTGTTTCCTTCTTGTTGTGTTTCTCCTTGAATTCTATATGTATCCCTTGATATTTCATGAAAGAGATCATAAGACCTACAATCCTTCTCATCATGTCCCACAAAATTTCAGAATGTGTAGTAAAGATTGGTAGGTGTCTGGAAATATTTTTGCATATAATAAAATTTACTAGGGGATGTCTAGTTCTACATACCTCGCACCAGGGTACAATAGCCTCCTTCAAAGGACTAGGTGCTCCAAAGGCAAGTATTCATGAAATAAGGGATAGTTCTATTTCTCATGGCCCTATGATATACATATGATACACCAGATATATTGTCTTTTCTCTTTTCCTTTGTCTTTCTTCATATTTTTGACCTGTAGAGATAAACTAGTTAAATGATTCAAGATTTGGCTCATACCTGGGCTGGCTTCTCCTATAGGGGATTCTTCTAGTTTCATGGTGATCTCCAATGATTCATCCTATGATGTGACCTTCTATTGCATCAGAGGAACTTTGATGTGTGGCAAGAGAGCAACGATGAACCATTCTTTATTATAGTCGTCTAGAATCTGAAAACTCAACCAACTTATCAAAGTCTTAAATCTATGATCAAACTCCCAAATAGGTTCAATGACCTTCTTCTTGATCTCTTTCATCTCTATAATTCATTGTGACTCCGACTTAGGTTTCTTGAATTCTGCACTCAATGCATTCTTGATAACATTCAACGGTTTACGTTGTCCAGGTCCTGAAACAAACTTCATATACCAGTTTAGAGCGTGATCCCTCAAGGTAGTACTAAACTGAGTTATCTTAATAGCTTCATCAATGCATTTCTTGATACTCCATATATCTTTGCATAAGAACCAGTGTTGATCAGGATCGTCATATCGATCTCCTCTAAAGATCGGTAACCTCATTTCATCTACCATAGATCTTTCCTGGCTTCTTGACTGAGCATGTACTAAATTGCTTGTAATAGTACTCTAACTTCTCTGACTACTTGGGTTACTATGGTTACTTAATGGTTCTAAAACAATAGGAGTAATAATACTTACTTCACAGTAGGCGTAGTTCCTGAGATTTCTAGTTCTCCTTGGAAAAGCTCTTCGGTCTGAACTTCCTTTTTTATTGCAGACTTTGAATGCTCTTCGTTTGTTAGATCTTCTTCTTATCCACTATAGAATCCCTCGTCTTCAGAGTTTTTATTAAATAGGTTCTCAAGAGGAACCTTTGTGAACGGTCTCCCACTGTGTGTGAGTCCAACCTCTATGTCAATGTCATTGTCTAAATCTTTAAACATTAGATTTACTTTATCTTCAGGATATTCTTCTCATGCAATAACATCTTAATCCTCATCTTCAAAAAGTGTAGGAACTTCCCTCTAGGTCCCTTAAATAAGTACCTCTCTGCTTCACTATACGATTTGGCTCTATCAATAGAAAACTCAATAATGTACCCTCCAATAGTGCTATCAAACTAGATATCCACTGCTGTATACACAACATTATCAAATCTCTTGACCTTATTGATCAGTGTTGTTTTCCAAACCATAGGTGGTCTATATATGATCTCAAACTGGGTATCTGCTAATGTATTTAACCACTTGTGTAACTCCTTACAAACTCCTCCAAATAAAATCTTTTGTATGTCGATGAAGATGTACCTTCCCAACCAGTCTTCTGTACTAATGCTAGGGTTCTTGTTCTAGGCTTCAATGAAGTCTATCTCTTGTTCTTCTATCCACTTCTAAATTTATGTCTTCGATGGGAACTACCTTAACATTCCCTCAAAAATATCTTGGTCCCGGCAACAAAACCATCTGTTGGCACAAGGGCATACCTAGGTTTCAACGCTTCAACAATGCACGAACAAAACCCTAACTACCGGCCCTTTCGGCAACACCTGCAAAGAAGATGAAGTCTCACCCGAAGTAGCAATAGGAGGTTGCAGGACATAGTTGTGTACAACCAGAGGAAATGAAAAGTGGATCCAAGACAACAACACACAACAATATAGTTATTATTTATCTCACTTAAGCCTACTTCACAAGTTATATCTCAGATCTAACAAAACAATGCAGTAACAGTCTAACAGTTGGTAAATATCACAACATCAATCACAAAGAAAAACAAGATATACATGGTTCACCCTCTCCCTAGGGCTACGTCCACAAAATTGTGCTTCTTGATATATTATGTGAAAACATACAGTTTTATCTATGTGTTTAGCTTGCAGATCTCTCCCTTTCTTTCTCTTCTTCTCCCTTCCCTCCCTACGTACCCAACTGCAGGGTCGATCTTCGCACCCAACTGAATATCTTACAATAAAGTCTCAACATTGTTCTCTACAATGATACTCAACAACAATAACAACCATAGTATCAATGAACCAACCTAGAACGAACCCTCCGAGGTCTTCTAGACTTTTCTTTATACATTGCATGAAAACGGTATAGGTGTCAAAACTCTAGATCCAAAACCCTAGGTCCAAAACCCTAGGTCAACTTGACCCATTTTTTCAAGGCTTCACCAGCCTGTCCTTACTCCTTTTCCATGAGGTTCTCCAAATCACTCGTTGATTTCTTCTTTCGCTTGCTAAGTTTTCCACGATCCCTTTTCTTTACTTCTTTGTCTTCCTCGATCTTCTCTTCCAATGACTATCTTTTCCTTCCTTTTCTCTTTTTTTTCTTCTTCTTTTCCCACTTTGACCCTTCCTCGGTTTATGTATCTTCTGTGTAGTTCATACTTCGCCTTTCTTCCTTAATTTTTGCTTCCTTACATATCCAAGGGCCAACATTGGTCATGCCTTTTGGGTTGATGAATACTCCTGCAACCTTCATGAGGCTGATGGATGACATCTTACGACCATTCTCCAACTCATTTGTTGTAGTGTACTTGGATGACATCCTGATCTTCAGCCAAACTTGGGAAGAGCACCTCCACCACATCCGACAGGTCCTCCAAACACTGCAGAAACACAAGTTGTGTGCCAATTTGGAGAAGTCCACTTTTGGCATGACCCAGGTTCAGTATCTAGGATACATTACTGATGAGCATGGGGTTCATGTGGATCCAACCAATATTCAAGTCATCTGGGATTTTCTAGCCCCGACCACTCTAACAGAGCTTCTTAGCTTTCTGGGTCTTGGTAATTTAAACCATTGATGCATAATATTTTCTAGGGTTTATGAGAGAAAATCATAGAATATCTTAGATGAAATGATAGCAATCCATTATTCTTATGAAATAATGTCATCTCAAAGAAGAACCCAACACTCATTGCAAGGATGCATATATAAAAATAAATGAAATCACTAGCATATCCACAACTTCTGAGAGAAAATAAAAGTACAAAGGTCAAGAACAGGACCCGACCCTCATTGCGACACCCAAAAATTAATAGAAATGAATAGGGATAAGAGGGAATAATACTATAATGTACCTAGAATTGAATTCACACAAGTATTGAGAAAGAGCATTGATCTCAACTGCATCCTCAGTTTCTCTACAACTCCGTTGCCTCAATTCCAGTCCAACCAGACGAAATTCATTTCCTCTATTTTAGTCCATCCCAACCCCCTCCTCTATTGCATACTGATCCATAGTCATACCATTAGAACGCACTCAGAATTAGACATAGACAACCAAGAACACACAAAATCATATTCTACTGAAACCTAGAAGCCTAATCACACAAACACATGAATAGAGGAAGGACGAGGTAAATGTTAAAATTGAGTGACATTTGATATTTATATATCCTTCAGATGATTTTTTCCCCTCTTCTACATCGAATTGTTGCAGATGAGACAAATGTGTTGTCTCTCTTCTTAATAAATTAGGACTTTATCTGCCTATGTAACATAAGGATAAACACAAAAAGAAGATGGAACCATTGCCTGATGAGTCAACGAATAAATCCAAAATGTGTCTATCATGATTTTCTTCAACTGTGATTCATGTTTTTCTTATGGTTTTAGTTCATGTGTTTTTCCAAAGATTCATGCACGAATGAATTACTCCTGGTATGAGCGAGCTCAACATGGTCAGAGAGCCCAAATTCCATGGGAAGTACATGGTCTGGTGAGGAGTATTCGTCTACCTTACGGTGTAATAAATAAAAATACTAAAACATTGATGCATACCATTAAGTACTCATCACCAATTCAAGTACAAGTTAAACCATGTCCCATTACATGATTATGTAAAAAAAAATTAAATTATTGCACATCTTTAAATGATTATGTAAAAACAATTTAAATTATTCCACAAAAGTATTATAATACTTACACAAAATCATTATATGTTATCCATATTAAAACTAGTATTAAATGTAAAATCAAAATGATAAATCCAAACTTATTATTTTGACATCAAAATTTTCTTATTTTGATAAATCTTTTATATTGAAAAAATGAGTTGAATGATATCCATTAATTTTCTCTTCAATCATACTTAGTTTCAAACACTTCATTTCAAACAGATGTGCACTTTATGATTTTATTTGTATCTCCATGATCATTATGTACACAGGTAAAATTATTAATCAACTTCCTTTGTTATTAAACTATCACTATTTAATACTTTAAAATCATTCTTAATACTTTTTCAACCATTCTTCCACTACACAAGTACATGTTGAATTTCCCTACAAAAGGAATGATGCTTAAGCATAAGAATTTAGACAACAACCCATTGTAGTGAATTTCCCTACAAAAGGAATGATGCTATTGTAGTGAATTCCCTTAGAAATTCTATCATTTTCCATCATCCTCCATGCGATAGTTAAACTAGAAACCCATAAATCATGGTTTCAATTAATACATACTCTGTTAGATGAAAGATTCAAAATAAATCATTAGGGATGAAAGATTCAAAATAAATCATCAGGTATGAAAGATTCAAAATAAATCATCATGGAATAGTGATCTATTAAATGAAGATGGATTTTCTTTTTTGTCCCCATTTTATAGGAAGATTTGATTTGCAACTTGTCACACAAGGTATCATCTTTGTCCTCTGAATGTATTTTATTTTTATTATTAAAATAAGAAGCTTCTTACCCATTATTATATCTAGTATATCTTTATGAAACTATTTCAAATGAATTTCTCTTGACTAATAAACATCCATTTATATTTGCATTACAATAAATTTAAGTTTTTCCAATCAAAGTTGATTTCACATCATCCTTTATTTATGTTTTTCCAATCAAAATTGATTTCACACCATCCTTTATTATTAGGAGAGAAACACATTTAAAATGCATAATCTCTAGTGATAATTATGCAACTACAAAGTACAATAAATTTAAGTTTTTTTAAATCAAAGTTGCTTTTACATTGTCCTTCATTATTAGGAGGAGAAACTCATTTAAAATGCATAATCTTTAGTGACAATTCTACTTCTACTAAGTACGGTAATTTCAAGTTTTTTTAATCAAAGTTTCTTTTATACCTTAATTATTAGGAGGAGAGACTCATTTAAATTTAGGTAGAATGGTTATTTAGGATATGGTTCCTAAAAACGTTTTTATTTTATAAATATTTAGTTTTCACATAATGCTATAAAAATGAAAATTTTGATTTATATTTTTTAAAAGTTAAATTTAGATATCTACAAAGAGTAAATTATTATAAAAGGAAGGAAATTATTTTTTAGATTCCATTGAAAAACAATATTTCATACTTCCACATTGTCAAAAATAAATATAACAATTTCAAATAATTACTCGAGAAACAAGTTTTAATTTCCAAAAAAATATTATTTGCATTACATTATAATATGGTAAGGTGTGGCCCTAGACGATGTAACACCCTATTTCCCCCAGTCTGTAAAAATAACTATATTGGCCAAGAACTATGGCAAACACAAAAGATGTGAATGTTTG
>JASDQU010229987.1:774-17096 GCA_032191745.1 Picea mariana | reverse complement strand
TATGACCCCCTATTTATAGGATCCAACTTGAAGGAATATCCAACCCCTGTGTTCTCTAGCACCAATTGAAAGGAGGCTACAACCCCCTTTAATTGCCTCGTCCTACCACCCTGAAATATAAGTGTAGATCAACTATCACGACCAAAATCACTTCCACTGTCACTATCACTGTCAACTATCATTTCCATTGTCATTATCAATCTATCACATCAACCTGTCATTGACCAACCTGTCCAACCTATCATTGTCAATGATACTCAACCATATCCTCTCACATAAGTCATATATCAAGGACACCTCTCAACTAGATGTCCAACATCACCAACACATGCCTCGACCAAGCATGTACCAAATAATCAACCTTTACCCTACCAAGCATAAATCGTGTACCACAACTTGTACAAACAATCATGAATCAACCATGAACGAACACCTTTAAAACAACACGTGAATCAACCATGTACCAACACCTGTACCATGTACCTCAACTATCAACCATGTACATCAATCATGAACTCTGTACCAACATATGCATCAATGTATTAACCAAAATCTCAAGCATGTATCATAATCAACCAAGATCATATACCAAGTATATACTGCAAGTATATTCCAATATCACAAATATGTGACTCTAACGATGAACCATAACAATCGTATAGAATGTACCAAGGATATGTCTCAAGCATAACACCAAAGAATAAACCTCAACCATATGCAACCATAAACCAAAATGGGCCTCCAAGATGTTCCTTAAGCATGTACCATACCATCCATGAAACAAGTTTAATGAACTATCACATCAACCATGTGCCAAACCCTCATTGTTATGGAACTTCAACTTGTACCAATATCTTCAACAATACAACGAAACCAAACTACCTCAAAAATGTACCATATGACATGATTCACACATGTAGCACAAGATATGCCATAAACCATGTACTAAACAAGTACAAAACCTATCAATATGTGCATCAAGCATAAACCATAATCTCCAAAATATCACCAAGCCGTGCCACCAATATGAGCCATAAAATTACCAAGATATAACCCTCAAAACTTACACAATGACATACCTCATAACTATTAGCCTATGGATTACCTTGCCGATCACTAAGTTTAATTTTCACCTATATTTGTATTATTCATTTAGAATATTAGTAATATATCCTCAAGTGATGACTAATGAATTAGTTAAGATTTTCTATCCTAGTCGTCATGCATGATTTTAGGATCTAGATAAAATCTGTCTATGAGGTGGCATCACCCATTGTATCATAAATATGTAACATTGGTGTGAATACATGAGAGTTGTCTAGTGAGCCTTTTCTGTCGTATTCTTGTTCTTGGGAAAATTTTATCAATTGGTATCAGAGATAATATTCTCTTAAGTGCTCGATGTCTCCATAGGAGGTGAATTTTGAGTTGAGTTCAGATGGTGATGCCTGTGCAGTGATGACAATTGTGTAAGTGAGGAATAGTCCATACGACACAAATTTTATCTTCAAGTTAGACTCAGAAATAACATAGTGCTTCAGTGAAATGCTTTAGATCTGATTTACTGTAGTATTTTTGATAACTAGATCTACTAGATGTTGCATATCTGATTTTTTTGATACGGGTGACCAAGTTTAAAGGCCAGTCATGAGATCCACAATGTGGAGAAAACATAATTCTTAAGATCCTGGTAGTTTTGAATCCATGGTAGTGTTCCATGGGAGGATTGATAAAGATCATCGCCTTGGATGATTGGAGCATCTTCATGTAATCTGGTGCCTCTCAACGCAATCTTATCACTCTCCTCAGATCCACAATCACATAGATATGATTGATCTGTTGCTCAATACTCATTGACGTTGTGGCCTTATCTAATAGAACACTCCAATCAGAAGCCACGTTGCAAACAAGAGGCAAGTCACTATGAGAATATCATCAAGGAAACAAATGGCATCATTGTTCTCTGTCTTTTCAGTGAAAATAGGGGTTGTTGAGCTGGTGGTCCTTCAAAGCAAATCGCAAATCGCTTGAAGACCATGTGAGGTAGGTTTTTCATTGTGCAATATATTTGTTGAGGAATAATATTTCTGATTCACTTGATTGTTGAGGATTTCTACAACAGGACAATCACTTAGGTGTTAAGGAAAGTTCATGTGGGTATATCATAGGTGTTGGGTGAATACTAGTAATCATTTGATTTTTATTTATTCAAAGCAACATATCTGGCACTCTTACAATTGTAAATAGTAGATCTTTCCAGATACCAAAGCGCTTTGTAAAGGGTTGATAATTTTATCGTTGAATATAGATAATTGTATGTGCTTGTAGTTTGGCTGCAATCTGTTGGGATTCTTCAATCCTTCAAGAAAAAAAAATGTGTGGTTTTTGGCTTCCTCCGATATCAATCAATATCAACAAATGATCCTTGTGATCTTCTCTTCAACCATTGAAATTTTCTATATCTACCAACATCGGCCTTATAATCACAACTTGAAAAATCACCATTAACAATATAATTGAGAACGCCTTCACCATGGATCTGCACCAATGATCTATTGAGCAATTGCGGGGGGAACACTACATAAACAACAAAAAAAAATTCACTCATTGGTCGATGATACCATGCACAACAATCCACTGATCATGAAAAAAAATATATCCTCCAATTTAGAATTTGTTTTTGAAGGGAAATCCACCCATAGAGATCGAGCATAAGATTAAAACCCATCTTTGAGTCCCGTGGAAGGTGCATGGTGGTAGATACAATAATTTGGAGCAATCATGATGAATTTAATCGGGATGATACCACGTGTAAATTTTATCAAAGTCAAAAGAGGGATTTAGATGTGATGCATTAGTGACATAATGTAATGTTTCTTTTTTCTAAAAGAGTTATATTGTTTGTAAAAGTAGAATATTCCCACACATAGTTGAATGAGATTGCGTGCAATTCATTCAGAAGAATATGCTCCAAGGACAACTGGAATACAAGCTTCATGTGACAGGAATATGTCTAAGTTGCTAGCTAGAAATCCTTCAAATCGCTAAGGTATTTTTTATTTTTTATCCCACATGACAAAAACGTTAAAAGAAGCATTGTTTATATTTGAAATTGATCTCCTCATGAAACAAGGAAAAATATTCTTGTGAATTTATCAATAAGTGGTTTGCATGACTTTAGTTCATTACATTTGCGAGGGTGACATTGTTGTACTCATAGGCTTCAAAATAATCCATTGAAGAGTGATGTTTAATGTTCACTAAAATAGAGGCTCCCTTTTCATTGAAAAGGGAGAAAAATAAGTTGAGAGCTTTATGTACTACAACAATTAATAAAAATATTCATTTTGTAGTGTCTTAGATCTGCCCAAAATTGAATAATGGGATCTTAAGTACACCCTGTGTATTGTGTGTTGGTGATATTTTCTTATAGTTGATTTATGTGGTGATTTATATCTAGTTTTGACATTATCAAACAAACAAACTACAAATCAAGTTAATGAAATTCAAGCACAATCAAGCACATATGATCAAGCATATGTGAATAACATTATCAACCATTCAAGTCGTCAACCACATCAGTAATGGACAAATCAATTTTTTTGAACTCAACACATCATGGAGCATTTGAAGTTAAATTGTAACTTGCAAACAATGTTTGTTGTAAGATTACTTGATCAAGTTGATTTGTACTTACAATTGTGTATTTTTAAGTGTAATTAAGTTGAATTGAATTGAATTTTTCATAAGGTGCATTCTCGGTTGAACCCGACACCCAATATTGAGTTATTGCATTGTTGATGGGCGAAAATGACCTCTCGTCAACTGGAAGAGTGAGCCCAGTCCAGGGTTGTATAATTAACCCAAGCCATTTGGATTAACTCACCCTGACGGGTTTTGCGGCTCCATTAGCCGATCTAAGTCCTAAAGAAAGCAAAAAGAAAAAAAAGAAAAATAATGAAAGGAAAAACACTAATCTAATAAATAACAAATTACTAAAATTTCTAAGTACAATTAACTATATATATATATATATATATGTACAATTTGTATATACAATAGTTCTATGTATAATATATATACAAAATATGCAAATTGCGAATTTTAATCTAAATTCGTGAAAATCGAATGTAAATTGCTCTTTCAAACTATAATGAAATTACTATCTAATATTTTTGATTTATTTTCTTAAATGTTTATGCTTAGGAAATCGAATATCGAAATGTCTAATTGCAAATAGAAATAAAAGATAGTAAAAAATATTTTGACTACAAGAAAATTCTATATCATTAAACTAATGAAATTAGACAAACAAACTGACCTGGTATCACATCCAATATCTTGTCCTTTATGTAACGTTCAACCACCTTTATCTGATGAGTAAAACCTGCTACAGATTTTGAGATTGCTCCCAATAAATATGAAGCAATAGTAATGGAATTCAAATGATAGAACACATAAGAGATACGATCACAACAATCTCATAATTTTACAAGTAGCCACAATAAGATAAATCTTTCTGTGAGAACTTGAGTATAAACGTTCAATCAAAGATAAAGATACATCTCTTAATTCAAGTTTGAACGAATGATTACTGTGTGTTAAATATGGAGCATGAAACATGGATAATATATAAACTTTTATCATACCAGCTTGTAGTAAACCATGACAACGAAAGCAATCATAATCTATTTACAAATTGAAATAAACATGACTTGAATAAAAAGATTATACAGAAAAGCTAAAGCTGTGACGTGTATCATATTCCATTCAAGTCTGTAGTGAAACATCCATAGTCTTTCCCCAGGCTGAGATGATCCAATGTTTACAAAATAACATGCTTATATAGGTTCCAGGAAACAAAATTGTTTCCTGTTGATAATATCAAATCTGTTCCAAAAATATGGGGGATGCAACCTCCCTGATTTTACTAGATATCAAAACTATCAAGAGTCTAATTTTGTCTATCAAAATGGATAACATATATGGCATAGGAGATCTTCAGAAGTGTCTCCTATCATCTTAGAAATGTTGGACTCCTTAATCTTCTTGAAATAAATGAAAATAAGAAAATTTCAGATATGTCTTCAATCATCAAATCAAACACTTCGAATTTTCTTAACTAGCTACAGAATCTTACGATCCTGTAGCTAGTTAAAATAACACATCCAATCTTAAAAAATAAAAGAAACTAATTCTAATAATAAAAACAGTTTATCTAATCAAATCAAATATCCTACTCTAATAACAAAAAATGATTATGCTAACTAATTCATACCTCAAATCACAAACCGAATCATGTCAAGAAACTTTGGAATTTATGATAGCTATGGCTGCCTCTACATTTTTGAAAATGATAGATCTTGTAGTTTTTAGGCATTTCTCCTTTGCTTGGGTTGTGGATTGGAGTCTATTGTTCTCGTTTGTCAACATATCCACTTGGTCTTTTAAATATTTAAGTTGTGACTGTAGTAGTGGAACATAGGTATAATACCTGTCTATCCGAGATCAACATACCTCACACTGCGACTGTAAAGAGTGTGCATGAACAACATTATGGGTCAGTGAATCCTGCATGTGAATGGTAGTCTTATCACAGAGTTGAATGACAGGAAATTCTAAGTTATCCTTTAGACAAGGAGGCAAGTTGTTAACAAAGTCATAGGGTCTGTCAAGGTAAAACCCGTATGACACGGGGTCCTCTTCAGCTAGGAATCTTTCGATTTTCGAGTTTGAATCTTCGCTCACATAAATCATGTTGTTTATCTCTACACAGGGTTTGATTTTATTTCAAACACTTCGTGAAATCAAACGACCAACCCTTTTATTCTTGAAATTAACATCGACACTGCGCTTGTGCTTCTTCCCTGTAGGTTTTATAATAGTTTTAGTGCAAATCTTTGGGTCTGAGACCAGTTGATTGTTCTGTTAGATAACATTAGGGTAGCTTGAGAGTTCATTGTTAGGGGCAATATCATAGGCCTAGAGCGGTGGGGAGGAGGCGGTAGGTTTCACAAGGGTTTCCACGATAACCGACTTATCAACCTATCCCAATTCATGGTTACTGAAACCGTTTCGTATGATAAATGAATCCCAACAGTTGTTTTGGGACTGTAACTGGTGTACAAGGATAATTTTAATAAGCCCATGGTGGAATAAACTTGAATTTGACCTTTGTTTCCTAAATTGTTTTCCCATCTTATACAGACTTCTAAGCAGGAAGTAGGGCATATTCAATGGGAAGCCAATTAAACTCATAAGCAAGCATAGATGATACAGGAAAACTAATCCGAATCTTCCTTCACATGCAATGAATTTCTTCACAATAGAAAGTAGATCATTCCACCTAGGTTTTAAGGATGATACTGGCATACCTCGATCGCAACTAGTAATTTTTCGTGAGGTGAACATCAAAGTCCAGGGGACCTCTTCAACTTTCGCATTCTTGAACCATTTTTGACCGACAGTTGGAAAACCTATGGATTGTCTTAAGAAATATTCTGTTACTTCTAAATGCACGTCACCTATATTTTCCCTGCATCCATCGAAGTTCAAGGAAAACTCTTAGGCGACTCGAAGATTGAAACCCTTAAATTTTTTGATGAACAAATGCCAACTGTTCCTTTCTAAATTGTCCCTGGCGTTATCATATGATAGCAGGGTTTGGATGCCATTTGGCTCAACCCTTACCATTGGAGCCATGTTGAACAGACTGGTAATTGACAGAGAAAACATGGGTAGGGTTTGGAAGAAAGCCACAGAGCCATAATCCCGAGCCTTACCAATACTTGCTGTGATAATTGAAATGAAGGGCAGAGTGTTAATCACTAAGTTTGTGAGTGACTTCGTGAAGCCCAAGACCATGAAGAAGAGTAATGGCATGTTGTACTTCATATTCCACCTTGGCATTGGGTACGTACTAGGATCAGAACACTTTAAAAACCATAATACGCGCATTCATAGTTTGATTACAAAGGTAAGTGCATCGAATAAAAAATGAATAATTCAAAGTTTCATGAATCAAAAATCCATCAAAATCAATCGAATATTAATGAATGGAGGTATTTCACTTATGCAACCAAGGCATGTTTAGAACCAAGGGGTCATAAACAAGGAGAACAGTCATGTTCATAGCAAAAATATGAAAATTCTATAATAAACCACATGAGCAGTTTTCCTTTAATAAAAAATCGAAACAAAATGTCAATTCCAGCTGCGAGTTTTCATGCTTACAGTCATGAAAACAAAAAATCGAAAAGAATATATGTAAAAAGCGAAAAGTGTCCAGTGTCGTTTAATGACAATGCTCATGACGAGTAATGAAAATTTAGAGACCCTGTGTAGGCATCTTATAAACAATAGTAATTATATCATTGCTGCCAACAATGGCGAAACGCTGGGAGAAGCATTTATCTCTTCCAAATGAACGAGTTCAGATTAGAATGATAAAAAAAAAACTTCGAATCGAAAACAACTGAAAATTTTTCTGAACATCGTAAATAATTATAATGCATTCTAGTTTTCGACAACTGTTATTTTTAAAGAGATGAAAACTGACGACAATCTTAACAGAAGAGAGTCACGATGTTAAAGTTAAAAATCTTCAATACTGTTGACAGGGCCACTGCTGCCAGTAGGCATACATAGCCTCGACAGGGATGTCAATTAACCCACTCCAATATCTGTATCCTGTCAAGAAATTCTAGATCAAAATGAACGACATTTAAGTTCAAAATAGAATCCATATCTGAGAATTTTCTTATACCTGACATTGCTTCGTTTCCAGCGGGCCTGTTCAGTACCTCGACGAAGTTATCTTGGCATCATGCATGCATTTATCCACTGCTAGTAGACCTGTTCAGTATCCCAACGGGTTTACAAGCACTTCCCACAACTCTCTAAAGATTTATTTAGTTTTTTAAAGATAATTAATAGAGTGGGGTGACGCTGAAAATTCTAGTTTTTTTTTTTTTAACACATATGTCTCAGACCTTAATTTTTTTTTTAATTGTCTTTCATTAAGATTTGGAAATCGTTTACTAATAAAGCTGACTTTCAAGAGCAGGGAGACATCTCTAAGTTGTTCTCTTAAGGAATAGGGACATCGTAGAAAGAATTTTTATGGATGATCGTGAATACCCTCAATTACAGATTGAAATCAGGAAGACGCTTTTAAAACAACAAGTCATTTTTAGCAGGGCTGCAAATTTAGAGAAATACTACAATTGATGTTTAAACAACTTTCAACAGTCATTTTGGAAGGGAAATTTTTCTGTTATTTTTGTCTGAACTAGCCCATGGTGCAGGCATATATGTTTCAAAAGAAAGACTGATAAGTAGAAAGGAAAAAATCAAAACAAACCACTAAAGAAAAACAATCAACAAACAAAACAAAAAATATTTACAAAGGGTGCTTGGATGAGTCATTAGGTAAAGTATTTTTTTAGAGTTTGGCCATTCACCGGGAAGGTGTCTGGCTGTCCTTCTAGATTCTGCAGGCGAAAGGAACTGGGACCCAATTTCTTAGCAATTAAAAATGGTCCTAACCACAAGTTCTGAAACTTAGTATGCTCTCCTTTTCCCTCATGTGGTTTGTCCCATTTTAGGACAAGGTCCCCTACCTCAAAATTTCTGTCAGAGGCAGAATTAGAATCAAACCAGTTTTTAACAATGAGTTGATGTTGATCCAATTTTCGTTTTGCTTGCACCCTTACTTCCTCTAATTTTAACAAAGCATTAATTCGACTCTCCAAGGGGGGGCAATCTTCTTCTTGCACCTTGTGCGATAACTGCAGGGATGGAAGAAGGATATATGGTGGAAGAATCATTTCCCTATCGTAAACGAGAAAAAATGGGGAATTTCCTACAACAGCTTTAGGGGTTACCCTGTCAGCCCAGATTGCGTTAAAAAGCACATTATGCCAATTTTTATGATTCTCGGAAACAATTCTCTTGATAATTTTAATCAGGTTTTTATTGGTTGATTCCGCCAAACCGTTTCCCTGAGGGTAATAGCTAGTAGAGTGCTTTAATTTTATTCCCTTTCCTAAAGCAAAATCATTCATTTCAAGAGACAAAAAATAAGAGGCATTGTCAAATACCAAGCATTCACGAATACCAAAATGAGTAATAATATTTGAATTCAAAAAGGATATTACTTGACTAGTATTTACAGCTTTTAATGGGGCAGCCTCAGACCATCTAGTAAAATAATCTATGGCTGTTATGATGTATTTATGCTGCTGTGAGGATGTAGGATTGATCCGACCTATAATATCCAAGCCCCATTGCTGAAAAGGGTGGTCTACAGAAACTGGTTGCAACGGGAAAGCTGGTTTCTGTATGCATCCAGATGCCTTTTGATAGATTACACATTTGCGGCACAAAGTATGGGCGTCTCTGAAAAGGGTGGGCCAATAATATCCTGCCCTTAATACTTTTTGGGTAGTGGTGTCTCCACCAAAATGCCCACCAGCTTATCCTGAGTGTAATTCCAACAAGACCTTTTCTGCTTCATCTTTTTCAAGACAACGCATTAGTATCCCATCGAAATTTTGGCGAAACAAAATATCGTTTACTAGATGAAATGAAGCAGAATTTAACCTTAATGCTCTCCTCTTTTTTGGGTCAAGATGTTGGGGAGCTGATCCATGCATAAGATAAAACTTGATGTCATCGTACCAAGGACTAGTAAGGTTTTGTGCACAACAGATTTGATTTTGATTATGCTGATCTGAAATTAACATATCATTTTCATTCTGCTGTTATGTGGCTGAATCAATGACCAACTTACATAATCCTTGGCCTCTAACGATTTGTGCTAGGGTGATTTCTAGGTCATATTCTTGTAAGGATGTGACCCAGTTAGCCCTTTTTTCACCAAGTTCTTTCTGTACTAACAAATTTCTGACAGCAGGGTAAGGGACAATAATTTTTGTCCTGGATTTTAGTAGATAAGATCAGAAGTGTTTTACTTCTTTAAAAACAACATAATCTTGCTGATCTACTGCTGGGTAATTTAGTTCTACTCCCTTGAAGGCTGAGCTCATAAAAGTAATTGGGACTTCACTATTTTCATCATTCTTTTGAGTTAGGACAGCAACATAAGATCGATCAGAGGCAAACGTGCATAGAGTGAAGTCTCGCAAAAAATCAAGACTCATTAGAGAAGGAGCATCTACTATGGCCTTTTTTATTGAATCAAAAGCTTGACTTTCTAAAGGTCCCCAATGGTACTGTGTGTCTTTTTTTATTAAGTTTTGTAATGGCCTCACCATTTCCGAAAAGTTGGGAACGAATCTCCTAACAAAGTTTATCTGTCCTAAGAAGGACTGCATGGACTTATTTGACGAGGGAGGGGGAAATTTTGAAATGAATTGGGTTCTTTCAGGGTCAATAATCATCCCTTCACTTGATACAATGAATCCGAGGAGTTTACCCTGTTCTACTACGAAGACAAATTTTTTAGGATTCAAAGAAATACCGTACTTACGACATCACTGCAGAACAGACCTTAGGTGGGCTAGATGATCTTCTTTATTTTTTGAAAAGACGGTGACGTCATCTAAGTAAACTACTACAGATTGATTGATTAAACCGTGGAAAGCGATATCCATCACTCTCTGAAAAGTGGCACCGACATTTATGAGCCCAAAGGGAATTTTCCTATAAGCGTAGGTACCCCATGGAGTACGGAAGGTGGTTTTGAGTTGGTCTGGAGGAGACATAAGGACTTGGTTATACCCTGAAAAACCATCCAAAAAGGATAATCTTTCGGAGCCAGATACTTGTTGAAGGATCTCCTCCATGGGAGGGACCGAGTATTTATCTTTATCAGATGCTAGGTTTAAATTTCAGAAATCGACACATAGTCAGATTTCACCACTCTTCTTTCTGACAGGGACAAGATTAGAGACCCATTGTGTGTGCCTAACTGGGAAAATTATTTTAGCGTTCAGGAGTTTGTTTAATTCCTTCTTGACCATTGGTTCGAGCTTTGGGTGCATTTTCCTTAACTTTTGTTGAAAAGGTTGGGTCTGGGGTTTCATGGGAATAACGTGTTGTATGATGTTAGGATCAAAGGTTTTTAGGTCGTCGTACATCCAAGAAAAAACATCTTTGAATTCCTTAAACAACTTAATAAATGCTATTTTTTCTTGCTAAGAACACCCCAAACCTAAATTAATGCACTCTGGGTTGTCTTTAGTTCCCAAATTTACTTTTTCATGCGTCAAAGAAGAACTATTCATTTTATAGCTCATTGATTTTCTGAACTTGTCATGAAGATCATAAAATTTTTCTAATCTAACCACATATTTCGGGATAGAGTTTACCATGTCTGATGTAGATTCCAGGGATATTGGATCAGGGATTACCGTAAAGTTGCAAAGATTTCTGTCATGGGTGCCTTCGTCAATCACCGTGCCCTGGAAAGTTTCTTCCATATGCAGAAAACTTATAATCTGTTGATCGCCATTGAAGAATCTCCAATTCATGATGTTGTTTGGAACGAACGATCTGAACAGTAGTTCGATGGAAAATGCATTTGGAGACAAGCCTTCTGCAGGAAAAAGTTTTGAAGCGACGTTAGCTAACAAATCAACTTCTAAATTATTCAATCTAGGAATAGAATTTATGTTAAATGCGGAAAACTTGTTCATCAAATTCCATACCTCAGTTTGATAGATTTTAAGGTGCGGAGATAAACAGTGGATAGAATTTTTTACCTGTCTAACCACGATTTCTGAATCACCAAAAACAATCAAATTTTGAATGTTCAGATCTAATTCTTTTCTGAGGCCTTGTAGGAGTGCCTCATATTCGGCTGTGTTGTTCGTACATTCAAATTCTAACCAGAAAGCAATCAGAATCTTATTACCTACTGGATCGATGAGCACGCACCCTGCGCCAACTCCTTCCTTGGATTTTGACCCATCGAAATAAAGAGACCAGATTTGATTTTTATCAAGTGTATGTGACCATTGAGAGGAAGTTGTTGGCTACGTATATGTCAAAATTTCAGATTGTTTTTCCGGGTCAGTGATGGTAGAAGTTTCAGCCATGAAATTGCCGAAAAAAGTATCCATCCCCTATATTTCGGGCAAATTGGCAGAAGGAGTGAATGGTTCATTGGGATCATTTAAATAAGTTACCATGAACTTGAGATAACGTTCACGATTTACCTTGATTCTGTTAGGCTTTCCATTTTCGGGCAGCCAAAAGTGAGACCAATCCATTGCAAAATAGCCATGTAATTGTTCTGACCAATCTCTACTTAAAAACAAACCATAAACTTCTGGGATATCTACAACAATAATATCAATCACTTGATGAACTTTAGGATTAGACGACAATCTTATAAGCACATTTCTTAATTCGCCTATCACTTTAACACTAGTTCGATCAAGCTGGATAATTTTCAAGCTGAATGGTTGAAATTCAGCATTGATCTTTTGACAGACAGACCAAGTCATTATGTTAGATGATGCACCTGAATCTACCATACAGTTACGTACATTCCTATTGAAAATTTCAAAAGTCAACAAAAATGGAGGGACATTTCTGCGAGTATTAGTAGTAGTAGTTTGTTGTTTTTTAATCCTAGCCTCTGAGACTGGTTTATCTACATTTGTTACATTATTTACAGAAAGGTTTTTTTTATCTTGAGGCTTGGATGTCATTTTTGTGGAGAACTTTTGAGGTGTTTTGGTGCTATTTTCAGAAATTTTATTGCTGTTCGGATTTCCATTCTTGTTGTTTTCTACAATATTCTGCAACATTTTTTGCAACAGAAAAGGGAATTTTAATAATTTGTCAAAATAAATGTTAGCCCTAAGTTTCTTTAGATCCTCAGTCAAATCATATTCTAAACTTGGGGCTGATGAATTTTGTTTAGTTTCAACTGATCTGGACTATTTTGGAGGCACAGTAGTTGCAGTTTCAGGAGAAGGCTTATTTGCTGTTTTGCTCCTGGTATTGTAAGGATGCATTGTTTTGAAATTAGCCTGAAAAATGCTATCTGAAAAATGTCCGAAAATTTTGGGAGAGGGTTCCTCTTCTTCTACAGTCTCTTGTTCAGCTACTTCTTTAGGAATTTCGAGGGGCACTAAGTTATCATGTGCCTCTAGAATCATCTGGATAGCAAACTATAAGCTTTCTATGTTTAGGCCTTCAGAAGTTGGGTTCGGTCGGTTTGTGGGAAAAGGCTTCCTGAAAGGGGGTTTATAAGGCCCTTTGCTTGAAGAAGCTTCTTCCACTGATATTTTTAAATCTATAACCTGATTGGATAACTTCTGAATGACTTTTTGAAATTTTTCTAGATCCAAATTTTCTGATTGGGTTTTGTTTGGGAGAGGTCTTGGAAGGATTTCGATTTTCTTCTTGGAGGATGAGGGATTTTCTAATTCATTAGAGGTACAGTCCCTTAAGCTGAGAATATCTTTCTCGATTTGACTCACCTCTTCGAAGGCTTCTAACAATGTGGCTTTTTTGGACCTCTTAACCCAAATGGCTATGTTTTAATGCAAGACTTTCGTGTAGTATGCTACAACAAGATTTTCGGCAGGCATCGAATCCGTGGGGATTCGGTTCTTTAGTGTCAAGAACCTTTGATTAAAGTCTTTGATATTTTCTTTGGGGTTTATTTTTAAACTAAAAATCTCCATGACTAGAACTTCAGGAGACTTGTCGTCTCCGAACTTCTCAAGGAAACAGGACTCAAATTTCTCCCATGACACGATGGTGTGGGGCTGTTGGGCAAAGTACCAGGTAGAGGCATTTCCTTCAAAGGTGTAGGGAAACAATATACAGAATACATCTTCGTTCTCAACACTATGAAGTCTAATGGCTAGCATAAACGTTTTGATGTGATCTTCAGCGATCTGCTTAGAGTCTGGGTCAAATTTAGGGAGCCATTTCTCCAGGTGTTTAGGTAAAGGATGCTGGGGCCCAGGTATGGCCACTGCATCTTGGTCGAGCCAAGTTATGGTAGGATTATTTGGATTTTCCATAGGTGTGGGTGGTGTTGAAGGGTGAGATGAAGAGTTTGCTTCGTCAGATGACTCTCCTCCTGAAGAAGAAGGAGATGAAGATGGTGGTGATGGTGGAATACCAGATCCTCTTGTTGCAGGAGTAAGGGTATGATCTGGATCTGTAGGATTTAAAGTGAGATCAGTACCTCCGAGTTGTTCCATGATATCAGAGAAGTCTAATGGTTTGTTCAAAGGTCGACCTGGTTGTCTGATACAGGCTAAGGCACTGTGCATTCTTATGAGGGATTGACAAACAATTTCTTGAATGTCAGATCCTGTGGGGTTTGGTGTTGCTGGTTCAACAATTGTTTGTGGAATATCATTGGATGTGGTTGTTGTTTGGGAGACAATATTATCGTCAGAATGACTTCTTGTCACTATAGGTGAGAAGGTGTGTGGGGGAGGAGTCTTGCAACCTCCACGTGCCATCAATAGTTTTCAGGCCCTCCTTCTAGCCCCATTTGTTGACGGGCGAAAATGACCGCTCGTCAACTGGAAGAGTGAGTCCACTCCGGGGTTGTCTAATTAACCCAATCCATTTGGATTAACTCATCCTGATGGGTTTTGCAACTCCGTTAGCCGATCTAAGTCCTAAAGAAAGCAAAAAGAAAAAAAAGAAAAATAATGGAAGGAAAAACACTAACCTAATAAATAACAAATTACTAAAATTTCTAAGTACAATTAACTATATATAGATATGTTCAATTTGTATATACAATAGTTCTATGTATAATATATATACAAAATATGCAAATTGCAAATTTTAATCTAAATTCGTGAAAATCGAATGTAAATTGCTCTTTCAAACTATAATGAAATTACTATCTAATCTTTTTGATTTATTTTCTTAAATGTTTGTGCTCAGGAAATCGAATATCGAAATGTCTAATTGCAAATAGAAATAACAGATAGTAAAAAATATTTTGACTACAAGAAAATTCTATATTCATTAAACTAATGAAATTAGACAAACAAACTGACCTATTATCGCATCCAATATCTTGTCCTTTATGTAATGTTCAACCACCTTTATCTGATGAGTAAAACCTGCTACAGATTTTGAGATTGCTCCCAATAAATATGAAGCAATAGTGATGGAATTCGAATGATAGAACACATAAGAGATATGATCACAACAATCTCATAATTTTACAAGCAACGACAATAAGATAAATCTTGCTGTGAGAACTTGCATATAAACGTTCAATCAAAGATAAAGATAAATCTCTTAATTCAAGTTTAAACGAATGATTACTGTGTGTTAAATCTGGAACATGAAACATGGATAATATATAAACTTTTATCATACCAGCTTGTAGTAAACCATGACAACAAAAGCAATCATAATCTATTTACAAATTGAAATAAACATGACTTGAATAAAAACATTATACAGAAAAGCTAAAGCTATGATGTGTATCATATTCCATTCAAGTCTATAGTGAAACATCCATAGTCTTTCCCCAGGCTGAGATGATCCAATGTTTACAAAGTAACATTCTTATAAAGGTTCCATGAAACAAAACTATTTCCTATTGATAATATCAAATCTGTTCCAAAAATATGGGGGGTGCAACCTCCCTGATTTTACTAGATACCAAAACTATCAAGAGTCTAATTTTGTCTATCAAAATGGATAATAGATATGGCATAGGAGATCTTCATAAGTGTCTCCTATCATATTAGAAATGTTGGAATCCTTAATCTTCCTGAAATAAATGAAAATAAGAAAATTTTAGAGATGTCTTCAATCATCAAATCAAACACTTCGAATTTTCTTAACTGGCTACAAAATCTTACGATTCTGTAGCTAGTTAAAATAACACATGAAATTTTAAAAAATAAAAGAAACTAATTCTAATAATCAAAAAATTTCATCTAATCAAATCAAATATCCTACTCTAAAAACAACAAATGATTATGCTAACTAATTCATACCTCAAATCACAAACCGAATCATGTCAAGAAACTTTGGAATTTATGATAGTTGTGGCTGCCTCTACATTTTTGAAAATGACATATCCTGTAGTTTTTAGGCGTTTCTCCTTTGCTTGGGTTGTTTATTGGAGTCTATTGTTCTCATTTGTCAACATATCAACTTGGTCTTTTAAAGATTTAAGTTGTGACTGTAGCAGTGGAACATCGGTATAATACCTGTCTATCCAAGATTGACATACCTCACACTGCGACTGTAAAGAGTGTGCATGAACAACATTATGTTAAGAACCAAACATCAATATAGCATGGAAAAACCTCAGGAAAAGTACTCAATGCCTTGAAGCTGAGATAATT
>JASDQU010229986.1:1728-17129 GCA_032191745.1 Picea mariana | reverse complement strand
TTAGGGCCGACCTGACACTTTCTTATTTTGTAATTCTTTTCTTTAATTGTCTTCAGGGCCTACATGTACAATTCACTTTGTCATCTTCAAAAATTCATTTCTCCTCAACCATGAGGATCCACGTGACGTGCCACATACCACCGGAAATAGCATGATGTATACTATCCATCCATGGATGTTGTATCTTCATTTTCATTTTCCTTCATGTCCAAATAACTTCATCAATCTTCTGGTCCAAAACCCATGACTAGGGTTGACATCAATGACAACAACCAATCTTCCAACACAACATGCGTATACGCAGGATACTCCACTACAACTCGCGTACATTAGGATTTGTGCTATAAAATGAAAATTAATGTCGAGTTTCCATGTCACGATAAGAGATCTATGATCCTTGGCCTTCCATGTACTGGAAATGTTCTGACTCGGCCCTTTAGTTCCATTTTGAAGGATATAAATGGGCCAATTATGAGCTATGGAAAGAGGAGAAATAATTCAACTTTGAGAGAAACATTACTCTGGAGAAATTATTTACTTCATATTGATTCTACATCCCTTTTTCCTTTAAGTTTGAACACAGTGTTCAACCCCCAAGCTCTTCCCTTATTGATTGAGAACCTCATTGCTTCTCTATTATGAGATTTCCTTTGGTGGAGGATTCAAGTGGTGGAGGCCTAGCTGGAAGGAACTTAGTTTCTCAGTTTCGAACCGTGCCGACACAGAATTTTGTAACATTTTCACTTTTGTTGATCGTATATTAATAGAAATACTCATTTCCCATCCAATTGATATCTTGAAAATATTTGAATTATTCCTCCATGGGCATATTTTTCATGTTTATTAATGGATTATGCTATTGAATGTGCTAACATCATATAATATCACCATATTCTTTCTTTTCTTGGTTCTTGAGGACTAGTTATAGGTATATTTCTTTGGGTCAAGTGCTCAATGGTGGACTTCATCGAACGTCTGGTCGAGGTAGGCCTTTTATCTTGTCTTACTAGCATATTTGTTTATACAACATACTTGAGAAGAGAGTTGATTTCTGCATTCATTTTCGTCTATTGTGGTTTACCCTAGCCATAGAGAGATTTTCCTTGTAACAGAATTGGTGACCATACTAAGTATTGCATCTTCTTTCTTAGGGTTTGGAGTACTTTTCTCCTTAGATTAGTCTCATTCCTATTTGGTTTCTTGTTGTATCATTGCTTGACAACCTTTTTTCACTTTAGGTCTAAGTTTTCATCATTATCCCTTGCCTAGCCTTTTTTTTAAACATATACGGGCTTTTTGTCCTGACAGTCGCGTACATACGTAGGTTGTCCCTCTTCAAGATGTGTATATATGTTATGTTTCCTTGAATAGTCACGAACATTAATTTTCCTTTCTTTTTTTTTGGGTCTAGTGGTTGTTGGGTGGGATTTGATGTTTGTTGAGCTTCTTGGGTCTCTGTAGTGCCTATTAAGTGCCTGTGGGATGACAAAAAACTTGTCTTTGGTTGAATTTTTGGGCGGAGTCTTTCTCATCATGTTTTCATTTTGATTGTCCTTGTACATTGGGATGGGTGTTTTGCTACTTGGTATCCTGCTTGATTTATCTCTTTCTATATACAATAGAGTTTATATATCAAGTTTCTTTTCAGTCCATGCATTTTCATTTTTATAATATTGAAAATACAAAAATATTAGGCATTTTGCATTGCTTGGCATTTTTGTCTTTTGAGTCCTTGTCATTAGCTTAGTGCATATAATGAAAGATTGCATCTTTATTTCATAATTGCAAAGTTGAAATTGAAAATTTCATTTTCTTTAGAAGGACATCATTCATTGAAAATTGAAGTTAGGACTTTGCATTATATTCATATTTACTTTTCTTGCAGAGTCATAACATCATGAGTTTTACTGTCATACCTTTTTGAGTAATCATGACCACTAAAATTAACACTATAATTTAAAAGTGATTAGTCACAATTTTATTTTCTAGGTTGCACAAACTAGATTAGGATTTAGTGCCTTGGAATAGGATTTTGTGAGTAAACTTCTCCAAGGCAATTAAATAAAGATATGTGTTTGAGAAAGGGAGTGGAGAAATCCATTGTTTAATTGGTAATATCAGGAGGCTCCGCTCACACTAGAGTTAATCATGATGTTGTGCGAGGTTGGTTGAAGGGATATCCCCCCGATACCTTCTTAGCATCAGAGGTATTTCTGGGGATCTATTCGTATCTGGGGATCTTGCTAGTGCATTTGCCTCCGTGAGAGGCAGTACTTTCAAGGTTTCAGGTTTTTCTACCCTGCCCATATAGTGGAGTTGACTTACAATTGCTCACTTGTGCATCAGTTATACAATGGTTTATTCGTTTATTTACTTAGGTGCCAGATAGGTTACTTGCAGGGGTTATTCTGTAGGTACCCTGGGTCAGATAAGGGTTGGACAATATTTCCCATTGTTGCCTCATTTATGGCGGTTCGGGCCCAAGTGTGATGTCGAATATTATTATGGAATAGATGGGATTGTCTTGTACAAATGAAAATGATAGAAGCATGCTCTCCTATAATAGTCTACAACAAACAACCATAGGTGATATTAAATATGTAACCTTAGTTTTATGCGCACACCCTGAAATAAAGACAACCCTTAGTATTCAGGTAATCGATATGCCTGTAAGAAATTACTCAATCATCTTGGGAAGAGATTGGAAAGCCTTAACATGTGGATACCTCTCACTCTATGGGACACATTTATCCATTCCTCGGAATGGTAAGAACATAATAGTCCTTAGAGAGGTAAGGATTTCACCCTACATAGAGAGTGTTCCACAACCTAGTGTAAACTATATCGAGGAGGACCTAAGAGCATATTCCATATTTGCCAAGGAGGATAATATTCCTTTGGAACAAATCGATTTAGATGATGATATGTGGCACATGCACTTTGATGGTTCACTCTCTAATGAAGGTAATGGGGTGGGCATTATCTTGGTTTCCCCTATAGGGAAATTTGTAATTTATCTTACAGGTTGGAGTTTGCTTGTAATAATAATGTCACTGAATTCTAAGCTTTATTATTAGACATGGAAAATTTCTATAATCTTGGTTGTGGTCACCTTTCAGTTTTGGAGATTCTGATCTTGTTGTGAACCTGGTATGTAAGATATACTCTCCTAGAAACAAGCTAATGAAACGATACACCCAAACTGTTTGGGTTCTTATCTCAAACCTATTGTCTTTCAACATCACTCATGTCAAGAGGGAGTTAAATTCAATGGTTGATCAGTTAGTTGTCTTTGTGGATTATCCTAATCAACAACCTTTGCCTTACAAGCCTGATTGTTCTTTTCAATATCTATATCATTCACATATCCCTGAAAATGTAGAATCTTGGTAGGTCCTCCCTAATGAGGAGAGAGTTTGTTCTTTCATTCAAGATGAACCTCTTAATCCCAAGGAAATTATATCCATAGAAGACGACAAGATTTATCTAAGGTCTTGACTCCTCTTGAGAGTTCATTTTCATTGGGTGATATAGGTAATAAAGAGAAACAAAGAGAAGATGATTTAAGAAAGAAGGTGGGTGAAACCATCTCCTTGAACTTTGGGGCACTCGAATCTTCAAAGAATGTTAAAATAAGTGTCCAATGTTCTGATAAAGAAGAAATGAAGTTTGCCAAGCTACTTGGTGGATTTCAAGACGTTTTTGCTTGGTGTTTTAAGGATCTTCATGGTTTTGATCTTGGTATTATAAAACATGCTATCCCCATTAAAGAAGGCATGAAACTAGCTAGGAAAAAACAAATACCTATTAACTCAACATTTAAAGCAAATTTTCAAAGAGAGTTGGAAAATTTCTTAAGGGCTGGGATTATTTTTCTAGTCTACTCAAAATGGGTTTCCAATTGGGTACCTGTTTCGAAGACCATTGATCATATTAGAACTTGCATTAATTTTCTCACTTTCAGTCAAGCTATTATGAGAAATCCTTTTCCTCCCCTCAATATGGAAATTATTCTACAGTAGGTTGTAAGGTCACAATTGAGGCCCTTACTTGACAAATTTTTGGGTTATAGTAAAATCAAGGGAGAAGGGGAAGGTGTTCACAAAAAAACTCTTATCACCAATCGGGGTACCATGACTTATAAATGCATGTTTTTTGGCTTACCAGATGCAAACATAGCTTTTAAAATACCTATACACACAACTCTTGATTGATTAATCAATATCCCTATCTACCTTGATGATCTAATCATATACATTAAGGGGCTGATAATTACCTCAGAGTTCCAAGTGTTATTTATGGATCCTTTCAAAATTTATTTTTTATTAGACACTAACTCTTACATTCTAAATGATTTATAGGAAAAATTGTTTTACTACAACACTAACGGTTCTCGCTTGAAACATTACGAGGGACCAACGTGAAAAATTCTAATGTTGTTTGGGTTTTCTGTATACTAGTAACCTAGCTCTGCTTTCAATTTTGCACTATTTTCTTTTCTGCTTTACAGTAGTTTGAATTCCGCTTTATGTTTTTAAATTTTCCTATTGCTTCATGTTTCTGTCATTTTATTGTTGTTGTTTTAATCTTGCAATTTTACTTCTGTCATGATTTTGTTTCCTAGCATCTTTAGCTAATTTAATAAAAAAAAAAAGGATGTTAGATCAGTTTTGCCATAGTGACACTCCTACAAAGCATTGTTAGTCAATAAAAATCAAGCTTTCACAGTTGTTACGATGTTTCCGCTAAAGGCACCCTTGAATTTGTTATCTACTTCCACTGCTGTCTAGAAAAGGTTTTTGGGGTTACCTCTCGCTTCTGCTTTCCTTTTCTTCATCCATTTGAGAATTTAAGATAACAAGTCCATAAAATTTCTCCTTGAAGCTAAGAGCCGATCCCGGTTGGATGATTATGCACACAGTGGTAAAATCCCTCATACTTAACACTTTTCATGAGTTATTCCCAAATTCCTGATCATTTTTCCATTAAATATGCTCACTTCCCCCTGTTGCATAGTCTTCCTGGTTATATCTTCTTGAATTGATGTTCTTAGTCTATGAAAACATGAGTTCTGAGTTCTAAATCTATTGAAGACAAATTTCCCTGTGGATTCACCAGTTTGTTGACAATTAAAATTGTCAACAAAGTTTTTCCTGCAAAGTATTGTTAAATCCTATTATTATAAGCTAACGAGATAAATAATACTAGTAGGTGGGACCCCCTTGTAGATTGGAGAGATTAGATCTATTTCTTATTTCATGGTTATGATTATGTTCAACAACGCTTACATGGTTTGATGAAATCTTTGTTTTATTGGCGATGGATAAGGCCTACCATGTGTTGGTCCTAATTACAACAATTGAATGATGGATAAGGCATGTCATGTGTTTTTTCTGCCGCTCTAAGCTCCAATTTCATGTTACGATGTCATAGGTTATCCATTGTTAACATTTCTATTTGTTCTTGGATTTATTACTGTGACACCTGCACAAGAGATATGTTAGTAATAAGTAGTTGAAAAGAAATAAAAGCAATATAAACAAAATACAAAAGGAAGAGATTAAATTATAGTGATATGTTACTCTACATGCATTGAAATTAAAAGATCATTGTAAATCCTAGCTAACAATTTAATAGCTATGCGATTTGTTGAGTTATATGAAACATGGTTGATGTTTGTTATGGTATAGGTTGGCAATGGATAATTGTGATATGGGTAGCGCGTTTGACAAGTGATGGATGCTAATTTTGATTCATTATTTAATTGACTGTGTTAATGGGAGGCTAGTTAGCGTGTACTAGGGAATTGAATGAGTGGGGGTGGAGGCGACGTGCATTTACTACACGTCACTCCTACTCTTTCCACTAGCTGCCACCCTAGTCAGGCTATTGTTCAACTGTGTTTGTTGTGGCTAAGCTCCAACTTTCAAGCAGAGGAAGAACCGCTCGACCAACTCGCGTTTTAAGGTGCTTTTGGTTATAGGTATGCCTTTTCGCCATCCATGAATCTGCTCTGGTTATGAAATAGATATTGTCTCGGAATGTATGGGTCTGTGCTTTTCTTAATTCTCAAAACTGTCTAAATTTGTGAAATCTTCTCTGGAATGAATCATTGGTGTGGTTTTGATTGCAATAATGATTGAAGTCACAGTGTTATTGATCATTCTAGGTGTTATAAACCATGAGGGCCCTCTATCATTCTTATTGGTCTTGGTTGAAGGGTTTTTATTTGGTCTAGATTGGCTGGCCATCTCCACGCTTTCTTATCACCATACCCAATCGTTTGTTGTTATGGGGTTTACTGGGTTTGAAATGCCTTGTATCACTGTGCATTGTTTCAGTTGGGTATGGGTTTATTCATGCTATTGATTGTTGCACAATGGGTTATATTTCTTCTTCTCAGCTCGGTTTTATCACAACATTGTTAGTTGGGTGATTGGGAGAGCCATGAGGGTTATACCCTGGGTGTTCTAAGTGTTGTTGCAAGACCAAAATGGAGCCTTTGCTCCTCTGTTCTTAGTCTCTTCTATCTCGTTAAATTTCATCATGTCAGCGAATTCATTGGTGCTATACCCTGTGTGTGCACCGTTAGTCTCGGAAGTTCTCACCTGATGATGGGAGTCGACTCTAGTCTCCCTTTGTTGGTCTATAGAGAAAACCCTCGATTTCTCAAGCTCATGTGTTGATATAGGGAACTGTTATGTCCTGTCAGGTATACTGTTGGTTGTTATGAGTTATTGGGTATTTTCAACAATGTTCGATTTTTGGCTTGTCTCTAATGATTATGTTGAGAGTGGCGATTGGTTGTGGTATTTAGTCACTGCATTGGTTATTATGACAATCGAATTGATAAACTCAACATGGTAATTTGGTTGATTGGAGAAATTGATTTCATGCACAGTCATTGTCTCTTACATTGTAATTGTTGAATTGTTAACCCAACATTGGTTTATAATTGATTAACGCACAATGATGCTTCATGCGTGATGCATGGGTATGTGTGGCATTACTACAACATGATAAGTTGAGTTAATAATTGATGTGGCCATGTGTGTTAAATTTCCGAATGGGAATATTTCAATTGTGGTAATCATGGCATGACCATCCATTGTATATGTTATGGATATTATATTGATTGTGCCACCAGAAAGGGTCACAGGTTTTTTTAAGATATGGTTTTGTTAGTTTGATCAAATTGTGAGATGAGATCGGGCATTTTGTTGTTGCCTCGTTGTATTGGATTGATAGCCCAATAGTGTGGATGTTTAGATTCATGTAGTTAGACATGACATTCATGATCTTGCATTTTGTTAAGTGGTCTGTGTATCCCACAACGTCGTGTGAATTGAAGTGGTAATTATTGTATGTGTGATTAAATGGAAAATCAAGATCTTTGCAATTAAAATATGGAGCGTTGTGTTTGACTATCCACTATGTTATTTAATGAATATCATGCATATTAATGGAGATATGCATGGGTGTTGTAGCCGTATGATCTCATTACAATTTAATTATTAGATGGAATTGAGGGATAAAATCGGGCATGCTTTTTGTGTCTGTGTTGATGGAAGGTTGTTGATATTTGATATTGGATAGAGTGGAAATAAATGACTACTTATTCATTTGGGGATTGTTTTAAAATATTGATTGGATAAATGAGAAGAAAAAAGCTCCTCTACAGGTTGTTGTGAAATGCATACTATCTTGTTTTGATGACAATGTGTTAAATATTTGATTATGAACAGTGAGCAAGTTAATGCACAAAATTGATTGAATTATACATAGTAATTGATCAGTTGATCATAGTGATCATTTTGGTTGGTGTTGATTTTTTTTACATTGATATGGAATGATTTTATGGATTACTTGATTAATTTTATGAAAAATACCCGCTCTCTTTCCCTACCATTATTTAGCTTTTTGCTAATTACAACCCCCTCACCTTCCCACATCCATTTTTCACTCTCTGTTCTTAAAATTTAATTACAGTTAAGAGGATTCTATTTTGAAATAGTTTGAAATCGCAGTTTCTTGGTTGGAACACAGTGATATATTGTTCGATTTACATTATAGTTGATTGTTTGTTGTCTTTGAGCAGTAACCATGATTCTTTTCCCTCTCATTTTATCATTTTTCACTCAATACAAACCCCTCGCATATCCCAGAACCTTTGTTCACCCCCTTCTCATCGATAATAGTTAAGGAATTTGTATGGATTGGATTGCATGAGTCTGGTATGCTACTGAGCCAAAATCTATTTCATATTTTCAAGGAGTTGTCATGTATGGTTGTAAAGGAACTATTTGCTAATCAATAATGCATGAAGGAATGAGCTTCTTCAGTCGAGGTAGCCATGGCAGAGGCAATCGAGGGAGAGGTAATTGGAATAGAGGCCCAAGAAGGCTAAGATTCTCCATACACTTTGACGCTGACTCACAAGAGTTAGACCAGTTGTTTCAGGCCAGACTTTTCAATTGGATTGGGCAAGGAGTGGTCCAACCTAGGCCCAAAATGCCTCCCTTCCAAGCTCCACAAGCCCCTGGTATTCTCATGCCCCCTCATGTATCATTGCAACCTGAGGTTCCCGAAAATGATGGATGGAAAGAGATTGTCCACCTGACAGTCTCCCAACATCGTGGTTGAACCAATTTTTCCTTACCTGCTCCCCCACCTATTAACTAGATTGTCCAAGCTACACCTGTCCACTCATAATTTCATTCCTCTCATGCTAGTAAAAGGTTGAAAACCAAGGCCCACCATGCCCTTGAAAAAGGAAAAGCCATTATTGCCCCTTCCTCACCCTCCAATGGCTCTGATAAATTTGTGTCTTCCTGAATGCATTTGAGAGATGATGTTTCTCATGTGATCAACAAGATTATGCCTAAAGGATCAATGCAACCAAAGGAAAATTCTGAAAAGTTGAAGGGTGACAACAACAATCAAGGAAAGATTGCATCTCAAGGTGGGAAATATGGTTTTTGAGTTTTATTTTATTTATTGTTGATGATAGTTGACTTCAGAATTTTTGGACAACATGTTTTCTTTGGATATATGAGTAATATATTTTTTTGGAAATAATTTCAAATATCAATGAGATAAATTGTCAAATGTGAATGTGATGATGGGAACCAGAAGGAGGGGTGTTTTGCTGAATTAACTAGTTATGTTATGATTGTTAAGAGCTAAAGGGAGTCACAAGGGATCCCATCTACTAGTTATTATTTATTTAAAACCCTTATTATGATTTATTACTCTTCCCCCCCACCCCCCTAACTAAAAATTTGGTTGAGTTTTTAGTTAACTTAACTAATGAGGTAGTTCAACTACTTCAACCAATTCTAATTTGCTTAAAGGAAAAAGGAAAGGGAGGAACAAGAGGAGGATAGAAGGAGAAACATACTAAGGTTTTATCTTAGATTTTATGCTGGGATAGTTCAGTTTTCATTCATTCCTTAATTTATCACAAGCCTAATTCTTTTTTATGATAGTAGGGTCTTATTGTAGACAACAAGATTCAGGGTTGAATTGCATCATTCAGACACTTGTTTTTCAGTGGTGTTGATCTATCTTTAATAGTCTGTGTAGACTTGTCTGTTTGTGAATTACTTTTCATGGCTAACAAAGGCTATTGTGTAGAGTCGAGTGGGAAGCAATCTGTGGCAAGCTTATCCATATTTTAGAGTTTAGTTTTTTATTTTTTGTCAGAGGTCCTTTTGTATGTTCCATCGGGGATGTCTAAGTTTGACTTTGGTCCGAAATTTCTGCATGAAATTTTGTAAAATGAATAACTCTTTGGTGAATTGGAATGAAATAAAGGATTTCTTTATGTCTCATCTGTCTTGATTATCATCTTGGCGTCTTTGCTTCTGTCTCTGCATTTATTTAAACAACTATTATATTCATAAAATCATATTAAAATGAATTTTTTAGCAAGCTTTTAATTGTAAAAAAGACTAGCCTAAGCAATCGTAATTAATACTTGTGAGTTAGGATTTTATTTTTGATGGCTATAAACATAGGGTGACATTCCCGCCTATTTTGATTTAGCCAAGAAGAATCTTAAAATGATTGAGTAAGATCATTTCAGATCTTTTCCTCAATAGTAACTACTTCGGGGAGTTGAAACTCTGGAATATTGGATGATGGAGAAATCACCTGAAGGCCGAAGTACCAGAGGACTAGGTTCCAGCCCCTGATCATGGGTTACAAACACATAAGCCATGAGGCGTTGGGTGCATCACTTAATTAATAATCCCATGGTTTTGCGCATATGGTCACATGTAAATGGTTTGAAGGAAGTGTCTCTACAGGATTCGATTTATGCAATGTTTGTAGAGACATGGAATCTAGTTAAAATAATTCGATCCATACCTGTGATCGATTTATGAAAAATCACTCTGAATGAATTAAAAGCCTTCACAATAATGTTTGAATAATAATAGATATTATTATTAATTTAAAATGAAGAGGTGTGATGGTCCAAACAAAGGGACAAAATTCTTACACCAGTTGGAAGAGTATATAAACAAAAATAAATGTTGAGAAGAAAGTGTTTCCGTAGTCTAGATCAGAAGATCAAAACAACAACAGAGTCCAAGAAGAAGAACTGATGATTCTTATGAAGTGAGGGTGGAAGGGAGGATCATGCAAGGATTCATATCCTTTATTTAAGGGAGTTGATGTTTCTTGGGGTTGGTGCCCTAAAGATAAGGGAGTTGGTGCTTCCTATGGTTGGTTCCCTAAAGACAAGGGAGTTGGTGCTTCCTAGGGTTGGTGCTCTAAAGAAGGGGATTTGTGTGTCCTAGAGTTGGTTCTATAAAAAGGATTGGTGTCCTTCACTATTATTCATAAAAATCCTTGTAATTCCTATTAATTATATTTATATAATTTATTTTACAGACAAGTCCATTGTTGGTCTATTGTGGTAATTAACAAAATATAAAAGTAACTGCTAATTGTTAAAAAAAGGGTAATATTGATCCACCCTCCCCTCTCATCATTCCAACATGTTCTTTATAGTGACCTTATTTAGTTGTCTAAAATAAATGAACATCCTTAAGGTTCCATATTTATTCTTCACAGAAATAACTAGGGCACCCCAAGTTGACACACATGGGCATATATACCCCTTCTTCAAAAGTTCTCCATGATGCATCTGCAACTCCTTCAATTTGGGTGTGCCCATTCTATAAGGTTTCTTGGATATTGGGGTATCTCCTCACACCAAATCAATCGAGAAATCATTGTCCCTATTTAGTGGCAGTCCTGGAATTTCCCCAAAAACATCTTCAAAATCTCTTAAGAATGGATGGTCTTAAAAACTTGGAATTCTATCTCTAGCTTTCACTTCCATATGGACTGCAAAAATTTGACATCCCTTCCTAAAACTCTTTTTCAGTTGCATGGATGAAATTTCTCTAACAAATACATCTCTTGTAATGCCTCAAAACTTTCCTTTCTACCCCTCTTCATCAAGACAAATGATTGTCTTATTGTAACAATCTAAGATAACATGGTGTTTCTCCAACCAATCCATGGAAATTAGACAATCATATGAACTCAACGATATAATGTTCACATCTACCTTTGTGCTAAGTCCATTCATGTCTATTTGGAAATATTTACCTAGCTCACTAATTTTCCTCTTAGCCCTCATGGCTAATTGAACTAACCAATATTTCACATGCCTACTCCTTTGTAAGTGAAATATTTCAAAAATGTTAGAGTTTATGTAACTATGGCTAGATCAAGAATCAATTAATATTGTGATGGGATGATTATCAATCTTACCTTCCACATCGATCATGGGGGATTGCTATTCTTCTTTCTAGTTGTCAAAGTCTTCATAAATACTTGGCATTTTTTCTCCCACATCTTCCACTATTTTATGCTCCTGAATGTTATGGCCATTCCTCATTCTTTCACCTTTGTGAGGGCATTCCCTATACAAGTGATTTCCCTTGCATCCCAAACATTGTACAAGTTGTTTCATTGGCCTTTTCCCAAATGAATCTGTAGTCTTGTGCTCATTTTGGGTTGACGATCCATGTTGATTTGATTAGGATTTGTTCTTGAAAAAGGGTGGCTTAAAAAATTTCTTCCTTTGATCCCTTTTTCCTTTCATCTTGTCATTCCAATCTTTTTGGAAAACTAGATTCCCTCAGCTCTGCTCATAAAGTTGTTTTTCTCTCCTTATTTCCACCTCCAAAGTTCTAGGGTTAGCATATTGTATCCTGTCATAGTATATGGAGGGTAACCCACTCATAAAGCTTTGAAATTTTACCATTTCATCTTTTATGAAGTCAGTATACTTCAACAACTCAAAGAACTTCTTCTCATATTCATCCATTGTCATGCTTCCCAAATTGAGTTCAAATAACTCTTCAAAATTCCTCTCATAGTGATGCTCAAACAAATATTTCTCTTGGAAATATCCTTTGAATTTCCTCCATGATACCTTCCTCTCATCAAGGTGTTTGGCTTGCTCAATTTGATCTCAACACATGTTTTAATTTCCTTTCAAGTGGTAGGTTGCAGTTCTTGTTTCTACCCTTGAGTGATAGTGATGTAGCTAGAAATATTTCTTCATTTCCAACAGTTAGGCCTCTACCTATTCTCCCTTCCTATGCTCACTATTTAAAGTTGGTGGCTTGATTTGTTGATGTTTTGGTATCTTCAAGAGGAAATTTCCTCTAGAATACCTTTATTAGCTAAAGAGAATATTATGGAACTCTAGGAAGACCATTAAACAACAAGAATAATACCTAGAAGAGAAGTCGACCCACACAAAAAAGAATAAAGTAAAAACAATATTCCCATAGAAGAATTTGGCCCAGGCATTTGACTTGAATACTATAAATAAAGAGGACATCTAGATCATTTGGACACACATACAACACACTCTCTCACTAAGGAAAATGTGTGCAAGTCTGAGGAGGAAGAGGAGACACAGAGTTGGGGTCTTTGGTTATTATTGGTGGATACTTTATCTTGTGCATTGTCTCTCTAAGGAGGTGTTATGTTCTTGTATTGTGTTGTTTCTGTAGTTATGAGAACTACATGTGTACTATCCTTGTGCTAGGGTTTATATCTTCTCGAGTTGGTGAATGGTTGGACATTGTTAACGAAATCTATCTAAGAAAGGTTGTTGTGTTTTCCCCATTTTAGGTTTTCCTAGGATAAATATCTTGTGTTCTTTTTGTATCTTGTTTATGATGCTACTGCTCAGTACATGATATATACAAAATAAAATAACATTGGTAACTCTAATGCTATTTAAATAAATAAATCTAACATGGTATCAGATTTGTTTAGCTTCAGAACAATTTGACCACTGGAAGGAATATTGCTACAACAACACCTTGTAGCCACAATACTTTATCACGATTGTTGATAAATATCCCAAGATCATTGGGGATAATTATATCACATAGTAGTGCACCCTACCCTAGTGCACCTCCTTAAACCCTCAACATGAAATTTGGTGAAGTTTGAAAAAATGAGGTTTTTTAGTGCTAGGGTTTCTACCAACAAACAATGTCAACCAGCATGAGAGTCGAATATAAATTGTATGGAGTAGATAACTTCAGATCTTGGAAGAACAAATTTCTCCCCATTCTAGAAGAGAATAAGTTATTATATCATATCAAGAAGATGCTTCCAGAACCAGAAGAAGAAGATGGAAAACAAAAGTTCATGAAGAATGAGTTCAAGGCCAGGAGGATCTTGACATACTTAGGAAAGGATCATCTGATACCTAATGTATCATAACTGCAGACACTAAAGGAAACGTTTCATTCCCTAACCAAACTTTATGAAAGTAATAATACCAGTTGAAATCTTACTCTAAGGCATCAACTCACACACGTGACAGTGAACAAGTCAAAAACAATATCCAACTATTTCATGAGGATCTGACAGATCAAGGACTAGTTAGTAGCCACTTGATGCGGGAGCATCTCTCCACGTCAGCCAGCTAGCCAACCATGTCAGTGGATTCAAATTGCGTGTTCAAGAGAGGCGCAACCCTCATTTAAAATTTGAATGAATGTAATTAAATGTTTTAGGCTATTGAGACACGAGGTCGTGCTTTGCACAGGCGTAGAGTAGGTAGGCCTTCAATGTTTGTAAGGTTGATATCTAGATCTAGATTTGTGGACTAGACAACCCATTCAATGTAATTGAATAGGGTAGGTGAGTTTGGAGGGAAGATCTCGAAGATCCCCCTCATATAAAATATCAATTTTGATCTCATTTTGTAAGTAGTTGTAAGAGTTGTAATAGTCGAGAAAGGAGAAGGGAAGGAGCCGAGACTCTGTTAAAGTCTGAGCTCAAGAACACCTTGTAAAAACATGAATTTACCATTTAATACAAACAACAGTTTTTCCTGCATATTTCCTGTGTTGAATGAATGTTTGTGTGTGTTCCATTTATGCTGTGAATGTATGTTGCAGGTTTGTAGTTGCAAGAGTTGTTTTTATTTTCAGGCTTGAGAGGTTCTTTGAGGCTTCACACAAGGAGGGTGTGACAGAAAACTGCGGGTTCTGTAGGCCGCGCACATGGATGCACTTCTGAACTTTGTGGATTCAGAAAAAGACATGCCAGGTGGGCACAGAGGCTGAAATCATCAACTCGGGAAAGACCTTGGAGGTTGTTGAACACCTCAGGAGGCAAGGATATGGAGGAGAACACAGTTGCAGACAGAAACTCTTGTGAGTTCTGTAAAGCTCTACCAGGTGGGCATTGAGCGCATGCAAGAGTGCACAGAGGAAGAAATCTACTGTGAGTTCAGAAGAAGACAGAAGCTCTGAGGAGTTCTGTATAACTCTGCAAGGAGGGCATTGAGTCAGTGTGTAGACAGGCACAGGAAGAGAACTCTATTGAGTTCTGTAATTGGGAGAAGAATCCACTGAAGGATCTTCGTAGGGTTGTTGAACACCCTGAAGACTCAACAATATCTTTCTTGAGTAGATAGAGTGCCAGAAGGGCATCCAAATTCTCCATCTTAGGGAGAAGGGAAAAAGGACAAAATCCCTTAGAGGCCTAAGTATCTGAAAAGATCAGAATAGATAGCACTGTGTGTGCGAAGACTCTGCAAGGAGTGCAGAAGTCACAGAACTCTTTGAAGAGTTCGGTGTTCCCTAAATCTCAGGAGGGATACTGTGTTTTTATATGTGCAGGTGGGATTCCAGTCGTGGAGCTCGCAGAAAAAAGAAGGCAAAGGTCGAAGCCTTTGAAGAATTCATAAATTCTTCTAAGTCTGGGAAGAAAAGCGCGAAGCTTGGGAGGAGCAACAACTATCGTCGGATTAAGCCGAAGAGATCTGGACCGTTGAAGGTTTCCATGTCCAGGAGGTAGTCCAGGAGGAACGCGCAAGAGTTGAAGAGATTCTGAGCCGTTGG
>JASDQU010229984.1:1241-17129 GCA_032191745.1 Picea mariana | reverse complement strand
TTCATGCTTGCGGCAAATGCATCCCATGTCTTGGGAAGACCATTGAGTACTATGTTCACCAATTCCTTTTCTGAAGTGATCTCTTCAATAGCTTGTAGTTGATCTCTTAGCTGGGAGATCCTTACAAAGTATGATGTTATGCTGTCGTCATCATTCATCTTCATGTCACGGAGTTCATTCTTCAGACTCATAACTTGTCCAATGTTTCTGACTGAGAAGAGATTTGTTAGGGCATCGTACATCTTCTTCGAAGAGTCAAGATGGGAGATGTAGGGTATCAAGTGGTCTTTTATGGAATCCACTATGATACTCATGGCATTGATGTCAACATCTTTGAACTTCTCCATAGCTGCAACATTCTGTGGTTCCTTCTCTTCTCCTTCTTCAAACTCTGGCTTCACGATCTTTCCTTTCACAATATCCAACACTTTATTCTTAGCAAGGATAAGGTCAATCCTTGTCTTCCATGCTCTGAAGTTAGAGGCTCCATCTAGCTTGTTCTCAGACTTCATAGAGTTCGTCATGGCTTGCTTAACTTGGTCAAACCCTAGATTTGACCAGAAATCCAAACTTCACGTCTTGGTCTTCTGAGAGTACCAGGAGATGCGTTGGGCTAGGGCGCACTGATCTATCTGGAGATTAGGTCAACCTCGTCACTTAAGGTGCCTCAACAAGAGGTTTAGGGTTTCTGCAATTGCTTCTGTTGGTAACCCTAGCTGCAATGCTTTTGGAAACTGCTCATGCTAGTAACCCTAGCGGCAGTACCTCAATGAGCTCAATATCTAGCGGTTATGTTTCCTTCCAGCGTTTTAGGCTGACTGAAGGGGAGTGGGCCCATAACCTGTTAGAATATAGAAGATGGTGTGCTCGTTTTACCATTGACAATACCTTCATCACCCAACCATAGGTCGAAGCCTCTCTTCGAGCACCTTAACCTTGACTGAGAATTCCTCTGGAAGCAAACCCTTGGCTAGATAGCCAAACAAAGAGTAGCGCATCAATCCCCAAGGATAGCGCATCACAAAAAGCTGATCAGATGTTCCAAACCCTAGCCAAGAGATATCCAAGCCAATACTGAAACTAGCTGCTGCTGCAGCTGTACCTGCAACCCTCCTCCAAACCTACGCACCAGACTGCAATTGCAGTGCGCACCAACTGGGAAACTGTAATTTTGAGATACTGCAAATGAGAACTGGCACCCTGTATTTATAGTAATCCTGCTAGTTTTGCTGGGGCCGACTTCTCCTTCTGGGTATGTATCTATTCAGTATATTATTATTATTTCTGGCCGACTTCTTCTCTTGGAGGCTAATAGCCTAATATAAATTATCTTCTTGAGCCGACAAGGCTTCTAGGGTTATTAGCCAACTCATTAAGGTTTCTCTTGTTTCGCGGAGTCTTCTATTCTCGTTAGGTTCACACGTGGGGGTAAATACCTCCCGCAGCTACCATAATATTAACAAAATGATGTGTGGGATACAGTTCCGAGACCAAAAGGGAAGTCTGTAGTGACTTCCAAGTGGATCTATAAGATCAAACATGTAGCTAGTGGAAGTGTCAAGAAGTACAAAGTGAGATTTGTGGCTAAAAGATTCTCTCAGGTGAAGGGAATAGATTATGAGGAGACATTTGCTCATGTTGCCCAAGTACACTTCATTTGTACGATTATTGATCTAGCTGCATCCATGGGCTGGAAGCTACATCAGGTGGATGTAAAGACAACCTTTCTCAATAGTGAGATTGAGGAAGAAATTTACATCGAGCAACCAGATGGATTCGTGATATATGAGAAGGGGTCTCATGTGTGCAGGTTGAAGAAAGCCCTGTATGGACTAAAGCAGGCACCTCGTGCTTGGTACGAGAAGATCGATGGATACTTGATGAGTTTGGGCTTTAACAAGAGTGGTGTTGATCCCAACCTATACTATCATATTGTTGGTGACGAGTGCTTGATTTTGGTCATGTATGTTGATGACTTATTCCTCATCGGTTCAAAATTTCTTCTTGGTGAATGCAAGCGTGCATTGACTTCTGAATTCGAGATGAAGGACCTGGGTATGATGCACTACTTCTTGGGACTAGAAGTATGGCAGAGGACTGATGATATTTTCCTGAGTCAAGGAAAATATACAATCGAGATATTGAAGAAATTCAGAATGATGGATTGCAAATCCATGCCTACACCGATGGTGATGAACTTGAAGAAGATGAACGAGGCTTCTTCTGATCCACATCTTTACAGACAACTAATTGGATCATTGATGTATCTGGTTAACACCAGACCTGATATATGCTATGTAGTGAATGTACTCAATCAGTTTATGAGTCAGTCGAAGACACATTGGATAGCAGCGAAACATGTGTTGAGATATCTGTGAGGCACAATTGGTTTTGGCCTGAGATATGCTTCTGGTGTAGACATGAGATTGCAGGGATATTCCGATGCAGACTGGGCAGGGAGTGCAGTGGACCGGAAGAGCACATTTGATTGTTGTTTTACTTTGGGATCTGCCATGGTTTCCTGGTGCAGTAGGAAACATAGCTCTATGGCCTTGAGTACCACAGAAGCAGAGTACATAGCATTATGTGTGGCAGTTCGTGAAGCAGTGTGGCTTCACAAGCTCCTTGCAGACTTGTTTGGACATGAGATGGATTCTAGTGTTATCCATTATGATAACTAGAGTTGTGTGAAGCTCTCAGAGAATCATGTGTTTCACGATAAATCGAAACACATTGAGATCAAATACCATTATATCAGAGATATGGTGCAGAGGAAAGCAGTACATGTGCAATACCTTTCTACACACAAGCAAGTTGCAAATGTCTTCACCAAATTGCTTGCTAGGACGAAGTTCGAGTACTTATGTGAGAAACTTAGCCTAGTGGAGAATGCCTCCCTAGCTGAGAGGGAGTGTTGTTGATTGCAGCGTAGTGTGACATTCTCCAGGTCGCTCTCCTTTGGACTGAGTTGAGTCGATCTATGAGAGGGCCCATGTGATGGGTGTGTCGTTCTCCTCTGGACTGAGTTGAGACGATGTGTGCCCATGTGATAAGTTTACGTCAAACTCTGGATTGAGTTGTGATGACATGTGGTCTCTTGTCTACTCCTCTCCACTGAGTTGAGATGACTTAAGATGGTCTCCAACCTTGTACTCCTCTGGACTAAGTTGAGTCGGCTTGAGATGGTCTCATGCCTTGTACTCCTATGGACTTAGGACTTAGTTGAGTCAGCTTGAGATGGTCTCATGCCTTGTACTCCTATGGACTTAGGACTTAGTTGAGTCAGCTTGAGATGGTGCTCCAGATGGTACTCATGTGGACTTAGTTGAGTGATATGTTGAGTGTGACATCTCTGTGGGTGAGCATAGGTGGACATGTCCCTACTGGCTGAGCACTAGAGGATGTGAGAGATCCCTTGCTATATTGTCAGAGAGTGAGACTTTGGTAAAACTCTAATTATGTTGTGAAGGGTACAAGTTGACCCCACCATGTGAAAGTTAATTAATATTGTGTAATTATTAATTATATTATTAAGTTGTACAGGTCGGCTCTATTGTGCCAATAGACACATCATTTGATGGGATAAGTTTCGTACAAATAAGAGTGGATTCCCATTGTGGATCACACTCACTTACTATCTCATAATTTCATAAGTTGAGGTCTGAAATTATGAGGACTGCAATTCATAGTTCTCTAGGAGCTAGTTTTCTCAGTCATAGCAACACCCTATTGTGTGCTAGGTTTGGTGGTGGATGGTGGATCTTCTCTTGGCAGTATAGCAAAGGATTGTTGGGTTTTTCCATTGACTGAGAAGGGTTTTCTTGGCATACTTCTTGTGTTCTTTTGTGCATGGTTATTCTTCTTGTGATCTTGGTTTACTGCAACTAGTCTTATTGCGTTGTTGCAGTCATTGTTTATGGTTCAGTTCATGCTAAAATGAAATAAACTATGTGCATGAGCTTAGCATAAAAAATTCAACAGTAGGAATATCATAACTACAATCTGTACATGAAGGAATTTGCAGAGGATGTGCACTTGGTATGAATGTTAAGAAGCCATTCTCAAGTAGCAATAATAGATCTAAGGAAATCCTAAATCTAATAAATTCAAATGTTTGCGATCCAATGCTAGTCGAATCTCTAGAAGGTTTTCTTTATTATGTAACCTTCATAGATGATTATTCAAGACAGGCTTGGTTATATCTCTTGAAGACAAAGGATGAAGTTTTCAACAACTTTCAGGAATTCAAGAAAGAAATAGAAAACCTCACAAATAAGAAAATCAAAACTTTGAGAACAGATAATGGAGGACAATACACATCCAAGAAATTTGTTGCCTTTTGTAAATCAACAGGGATTAGGAGGGAGCTAACCATTCCTCATAATCCTCAACAAAATGGTGTAGCAATAAGGAAGAATAGATCCATTGAAGAAACCATGAAGGCACTAATGAATGATTAAAGTCTATCCATGTTCCTATGGGGAGAAGCAACCATGACAACAATATATGTTTAGAACAGAAGTCCCCACCGCATATTGAAGGATATGACTCCAGAAGAAGCCTCTCAAGAAAGAAACCTAGTGTGGAATACTTAAGAATCTTTGGTTGTCCTGTTTACATTCATGTTCCCAAGGACAAAAGGAAGAAACCAGAACCCTCGGAAAGGAAAGGCATATTTGTTGGATACAATGAATCCTCCAAAGCCTACATAATCTATATTCCAGAACAACATAAGATTGAAGTCAGCAAAGACGTAACTTTCGATGAGAAGTTAGCTTTCAAGAAGTCTATAGAAGATTCCATGGAAGAGGAATATGAAGAGCCTAAAGAAGAAGGCATTGGTTTTCAAGAAAGTCAGAATAAAGAACCAGAACAACTTGATCATCCAGTGCAACCATGCGGACCTATTGAATCAGTCAATATACCCAAAATTAGAAAACGTCGAGCTTGGCTTGAAACTACTCTACAAGAAGCAGAAAGACTCAAAGCTTCAAGTGGCACTTTCAGAGAAAACAAGAAGCCCAATAGATTCTCCAGCTATGCAACATGTATAACAAAACTTTTAAATGAAGAACCCACCACATTTGAAGAAGAAAATCAAAAGAAATAGTGGAAAGAAACCATGACAAAAGAATACCAGTCTATTATGAAAAATGACATGTGGAAAATTGTGCCTAGACCCAAGGAAAAATTAGTGGTAACTTCAAAATGGGTCTATAAGATCAAATATGGAGTAGATGGAAGCATAGATAAATACAAGGCAAGGTTCGTGGCTAGAGGGTTCTCCCAGGAGGGAGAAGATTATGACGAAACCTTTGTTCATGTTGCCAGATACACTTTTATTAGAACCATTATGCCCCTTGTTGCTTCCATGGGATGGAGTTTACATAAGATGGATGTAAATACAACTTTTCTCAATGGAGCAATTGAAGAAGTGTACATTGAACAACCTCAAGGCTTTGAGATGCATCTTAGAGACACTCATGTTTGCAGATTAAAGAAATCCATGTATGGACTCAAGCAAGCTCCAAGAGCTTGGTATGCCAGAATTGACAGTTACTTAATAAGACTTGGTTTCTCTAAGAGTCATGCATATCCAAATCTCTACTACAAGGTTGTAAACAATGCACTTGCGATTCTACTGTATGGTATTGATGTATGGGCAATCATTTTCCAGTTTGGAAAAGGGTCCAAGTTGGGCAGTCATTTTCTAGTCTGGAGAGTGGTCCAAGATTTCTAATGGACAATTATTATCCAGTTCGAAAAATGGTCCAGAACAAACAGTCATTTTCGTAACGAAAATGGTCTGACAGATTGTTGATGTACCATAGACAATGATTCCCCATGTGGCTAGTGTGGGGGAATGGTCTAGGATAGTCATTCTCCTTGGCAGCCACTTTGAGAAGTGGTCAAGCAGAATGATTCGCCTCTCCGGGCAGTCATTATTTCGAAGTTCACAATTGTGAGCAGTTTCAAAGAATGGTCTGATGTAGGAGGTCGGTGCAGGATAGCCATTTTCGTAGGAAATGGCCCAGACAGTCATTCTCTGGGGCAGACTCATTCTCTCCAGGTTGCACTGTGAATAGTACCGAAAGAATGGCCCAGATAGGTTGAATGGTCTAGGCTCGACAATCAAGGACAATCATTCCATGGGGTAGACTCATTCTCTCTAGGTTGCACTATGAATAGTGTCAGAAGAATGGCCTAGTTAGGTTGAATGGTCTAGCAATCAGGAACAATTATTCTTCTATGCTTGGGAAGAATAGTCCAGATAGCCCATGGTTGACGTTTATCTTTTTGAGGGCATATGCTCTTCCATAGCTCACATATGTGAGTGGAAGAATGGCCTAGATGACTCAGTTTGTACAATGATATTGTTTATGCAGGTTGATATCAGATGTTATGATTGTTGTAGAGACTGTATGTCTCTGGACAATAGTTGTCTGCTACTGTGGTGGTAGTGATTGTGTGTCACTGGTTAGTAGCAGTATGCTACTAGGAGTGGTTGTGTACCACTGAATAGTAGTTGTATACTACTATGAATAGACACAATTGTGTTATATTGAATGGCATTGTTCTGATTGCCATGGAGACTATCTAGTTGGATAGTGATGATGGTGCTCGTGATTTGATCATGAGATAAGATGTGCGGCTATGATGATGCTACCGATTGAATGGCCTGTTTGTGCTCAAGACCATTTCTTTTAATACCTCCCTAGCTAGGAGGGAGTGTTGATAATTATGGTAGTTGTGGGAGGTATTAACCTCTACATGTAACCTTTGACGAGACTAGAATATTCCGGGAAGCAAGAGAAACCCTAAAGCGTTGGATAATAACCCTAGAAGACAAGTCAACTCAAGAGAAAAATTAATATTGAGTTATTAGCCTCCAGGAAGAGAAGTTGGCTCAGTCAAGTGAGTTGGAGCAGTATAAATAGAGGGAACTAGAGCTCATTTGCCACACTCACTCACCACTGCATAAGGACAAGCGGTGCGCATGACTGGTGCAAAACTGCAACTATTGCACTAGTGACTTAGTCTTGGGTTATGGTTTGGATGTTATGTTTGATCTTTGGCTATTGTTGCTTGGTACGCTAGTCTTGGAGAGAGGTACGCTACCTTGGTTGACTACTGGTCTGCTTCCGGAATTACTTTGTCTGTCAAGGTTAAAGGTGCTCAGGTGTGGTCTTTGTGCCTATGGTTGGGTGACAATATTGCTATATTGTCTATGGTGAAAACTATTGATTTTTCATAAGCTAGGTTAAGCATGTAGTTCATTTAATTTCATCATGTCTTAACCATAAACAAGAATATTGCAACAACCAAGATCACAAGAAGAAACACCATGCACAAGAACACAAGATATATCCTGGGAAACCCTTCTCAAACAAGGGAGAAAAACCCAACCAAATCCTTTGCTATATTCTTCAAGAGAAAGACCTTTCACCACCAAGAATGACTTAGCACACAAGAGGGTGCTTAAGCCCTAGAAACCCTAGCGCCCAAGAGAGGTGCACCACTTTTCCAAATAGAAGTGTTTGCTGAAATTTCCAAACTCACAAGGAAGATATGATTCTACAAAGGAGAATCATCTCTTACTTATATTAGACTTGACCACTCAACAAAGGTGTCTATTGGCTAAACAGGGCCGACCTCTCTAAGTCACTATATAATTTATTATTATTATTATTATTATTATTATTATTATTATAATAATAATTAATACTAATATTAATATCAATATTAATTATCTTTTACATTTATTATTAAACACATTAAGGTGGGGCCGACCTGTACCCTTTACATAATAACTAGGGTTATAGGTAGGTCTAACTCTTGAACAATATATAGCAAAGGATTTGATACACTCACTAGTGCTCATCCACTAGGGGCACATCCATAGGAATGCCATGACTCTGATTCACTGCATTACACAAATGAACCAGGTCCTCACACGTTCACCTGTGCTCATCCACAGGCACGTCCACTCTATAGATCTGCTTTCCCACTGCCACCAACAGGAGAATCATCTGGAATCTTCTCGTCAACTCTGTTCCTCAAAGGAGGCCATCACATCATCTTCATTTATGTTCACATGGTGATGTGCCCAACACTTTTGGGATTTCCCACGTTCACCTTGTGCTCAGCCACAGGCATGTCCTAACTCAACAGATCGCTTTTCATCCAGATAATCTTCTGGAGTTCTTATCACTCACGTCATGGAGGAGGTCATCTCTATGTTCCTGACTCTGTCCCAGGAAGGAACCGCGAACCCTTCATAGGGGCTTTCTCTCAGGTTTGTAAGCTGCAAGAAAGGCTTCACATAGCAACTATGTTCCACATCTCACAGGTTTGTAAGCTGGAGGATGTCTCCCATAGCTGCATTCATCAACACTCCCTCTCAGCTGGGGAGGCATTCTTTATCATGCCAAGTCTCACACAGATGAATTTTAAATTTTGTCTTGGTTGGAGTTATCTACACTCCCTCTCAACTATTGAGCCATTCTTCACAAAGTTTGGTGAAGATATCTGCAATCTGCTTATGTGTAGGAAGGTACTACATGAGTACGATTTTCCTCTGCATCTTATCTCCGAAACAAAGATGTTTCATCTCATTGTATTTTGATCCATCAGGAAACACTCGGTTCTCAAGGAACTTTTACTCACGGCTTTTGGTCATCCTCATGGGATCCATCTCATGGTCAAGTAAATTTGTTAGAATCTTGTGAAGCCACATTGCTTCGCACACTTGACGCTTATATACTCTGCCTCTGTGGTACTCAAGGCCACAGAGTTTCGTTTTCTGCTGTATCAGGAAACCATGGCAAACTTCACGGTAGAACATCAACTGGATGTGTTCTTTTGGTCCACTGTACTTTCTACTCAATCTGAATCGGTATATCCTGCAAACTCGATTTCACACTGGAGGCATATCTCAGGCTATATCCAACTGTGTCTTGTATATATCTCAATACATGTTTTGTTGTTGTCTAGTGAGTCTGTCTTAGTTGACTCATGAAATGACTAGGCACATTCACTACATGGTATGAATTTAGTCTGGTGTTAACCAGATACATTAGTGATCCAATCAGCTGTGGATCAATCTCGTCTGAATCATCATCAATCTTCTTCTTTAAATCCATCACGATGGATTTTGCATTATGTCATACTTCTTGTCCCAAGATGTAGTGCATCATACTTGGATTCTTCATCTCGATTTCAGAAGTCAAGAATTACTTGTATCCAACAACAATGCTTTCTGAATAAGTCATCAAGATCAGGTTCTCATCACCAACACTGTATAGGTTTGGATCAGCAACATTCTTGCTTAAATCCAAACTCATCAAGAATCTATCTATCTGATATAGTTTCCAACTCATGGATGGTAGTACGGATGGAAGTGTATCGGTTCACTGGGTCAAGTGTCTCATCATAGACAACTCCCTATGTTTATGAGACACCTCAGTCTATGGATTTTGTTTGTATTTCTTGATATTTCCATCAGCTGCATGCTTGATCTTATAGATCCACTTGGAAGTTACCACAAACTTCCCTTTCTGGTCCCTGAACAATATCTTATGCATCATTCTTTAAGATATATTGGTTTTCTTCTGTTATGGCATCTTGCCATACCAGTTCTCTTGTTGCTTCTCTAAGACAAGGAGTCTCAGCATTAATGAAGTGGCTCATGACTGAAGGATAGCTTGAAAAATCTCTTTTGCTTTTCTCGGAATGTGTCTTTGAGAGACTTGTATGTTTCTCTGCCTCTTGCAAAGTGAGTCTAGGTAGGCATTTTAAGCCTTACTGAAATATCTCTGAACATATAAACTGGAGATCCTGGATAACCTGGAGTAATGTTTGTCTCCCTTTGAATTTCTGAAGGGGGAGAAGGTATTGTCTCACTTTCAATCTTCGTCTAAGATTCTCTGGTTCTTTGAAAAACTCTCTTCTTCAAGGACAACGTCTCTGCTTGTCTCAATCTGTCTCTTACTAGAGATGTCTTTGAAGATTCATTGTATCATTTCTTCTTATAGGATCTAGCTTGGACTTCTTGTTTTTGGGTACATGAATGTATATGGTCATGTACATAGTCTGCTTCATAGCTCATCTAATATGTTGTCTTATGCAACCTTCACTATGGCTTCCTCAAGGTTATCACTTGTGACTTGAACAAGGTCAACAAAACAACAAGCAAGAATAATACTCTGATAATAGTAGATAAAACAAAACACGAATAATCATCTTAGTAGCTCTTTTAGAGCTATCACTTGTGACCTATCTTAATCAAAGGTCAAAAGTAAGAAATACAATACGAAATGAGGTCAACACTCTTCTAGTGTTGTGATCAAACATTCCTCCATGGTAACGTGGGATCAACACAAGAAGTTTCTCCTAGAGGAGATGTTAGTTGTATATGTTACATTAAGCATTTATTTCAATATGCTCACATGCCACCAAGTATAATACTTTACAAAGACTGCTACCTCAACTATAGTGTTTACTTGTAGGGGGTAGTAATCAACTTTGTCATGTGTAATTTTGAATCTTATCAGCGTAATTAATCAAACCTAGAACCTGGAGTCTTGTCCTCAAGAATGAGTGTGTGTTGTTTTTCTTCCAAGTTTCATTCACTCAACATGACAAGTGCTTTCTTCACCCTGTCTTTTGTACTAGGACAATATGCTATCTTGACAGAAGGTTGGGTTAGAGAATAAACTCTATGATCTCAACTTTAATCTATCTAATACCTTGACTTTAATTTTGACCAAAGGTTAGTATGATGGTCATAGCTTCAACATGCAACCTAGATCAAAACAATGTCATAAAAAATTGATGCATATCAGAATAATCAAACCTAGGTTGCAATATTCCTCTGAATGTGTTGGATCTTAAGATCCTTCTGTATCTATGGCAAGAGATCCCTTCTCATGCAAATCCCCTTTAAAGCTTAACAATTTAAACATATGTGAGTACATACCTTTGATAGCATTTGCAGGTAGTGGCACCATCTGGTAGCAGCAGTAATAATTTCCAACTCTTAAGAATTTCAAGGGTGACTACAACTAGTACTACGACTGATGCTTCAATTGATACTGAAACTGCAACTGTAACTGCAACTATAACTGAAACTGCAACTGTAACTTAGGGTTTTATGAGGAAACCCTAATTTTTCAAACTTCAAACTTTTAAATTCTAATCCAGTGGCTAGATGCACCGCGCTGAGGCGAGTATGTTGGTACAGTCAGATTTCTGAAAATCCAAATTTTGCCCTCTCAAACTTGACCAATGGATTTCTGGACTAGTGCTTCTGTTTTTCTGGTACTTCTGGTACTTTTGGTTTTCTGGTACTGGTGAAAACTAAGGTTTCACTTTTCGAGAGATCTACCCATTGAAAAGGTGCACTGAAGGTGCCAAAGAATTCCTTGGGTTAGGGCGCACTTTTCTAGATGGTTTTAAGGCTGAAAATGGTATTCAATAAAAAGCCCTAATTTTCTTGTACGTCAACAATGACGTTTTTTCTTTTTTTGTGTGTGAAATATGCTTGTGCAATGGGGTCTTTCAAGACCTATGCTCTAATACCATGTTGATTTTTCATAAGCTAGGTTAAGCATGTAGTTCATTTAATTTAATCATGTCTTAACCATAAACAAGAATATTGCAGCAACCAAGATCACAAGAAGAAACACCATGCACAAGAACACAAGATATATCCCGGGAAACCCTTCTCAAACAAGGGAGAAAAACCCAGCCAAATCCTTTGCTATATTCTTCAAGAGAAAGACCTTTCACCACCAAGAATGACTTAACACACAAGAGGGTGCTTAAGCCCTAGAAACCCTAGTGCCCAAGAGAGGTGCACCACTTTTCAAAGTAGAAGTGTTTGCTGAAATTTCCAAACTCATAAGGAAGATATGATTCTACAATGGAGAATCATCTCTTACTTATATTAGACTTGACCACTCAACAAAGGCGTTTATTGGCTCAACAGGGTCGACCTCTCTAAGTCATTATATAATTTATTATTAATATTATTATTATAATTAATAATAATATTAATATTAATATCAATATTAATTATCTTTTACATTTATTATTAAACACATTAAGGTGGGGCCGACCTGTACCCTTCACATAATAATTAAGGTTACAGGTAGTTCTGACTCTTGAACAATATATAGCAAAAGATCTAATACACCCACTAGTGCTCATCCACTAGGGGCACATCCATAGGGATGCCATGACTCTGATTCACAACATTACACAGATGAACTAGGTCCTCACACGTTCACCTGTGCTCATCCACAGGCACGTCCACTCTATAGATCTACTTTCCCACTGCCACCAATGGGAGAATCATCTGGAGTCTTCTTTTCAACTCTGCTGCTCAGAGGAGGCCATCACATCATCTTCATTTCTATTCACATGATGATGTGCCCATCACTTTTGGGATTTCCCATGTTCACCTTGTGCTCAACCACAGGCACGTCCTAACTCAACAGATCACTTTTCATCCGAATAATCATATGGAGTTCTTCTCACTCACGTCATAGGGGAGTTCATCTCTACATTCCTGACTATGTCCCAGGCAAGAACCACGAACCCTTCATAGGGGCTTTCTCTCAGGTTTGTAAGCTGCGAGAACGGCTTCACATAGCTTCTATGTTCCACATCTCACAGGTTTGTAAGCTGGAGGATGTCTCCCATAGCTGCATTCATCAACAAAAACGAGCACATCTCTTATATTCTAACAATATATACAACACCACCTTATGTAATCTTAAAATCACATTGATATAATACATCACTCATTCAGACTCTTGTTTGTCTCTTGTATATTCTCCATAGCATAGTTTGATAGTCATGTGAAGATTATTTGAAAAACAAATCAGTTGCTATCAATTTGTTACACCATTTCCATGTTCAAGGCTCCTTCACAATAACTTCAGACAATGTAGTGCCAAGTCCAACTTGTCTATAACATCTTTTGGATCAATATCAGAGGCAATGGTTCAATGATATTAAATGCCAACAAATATCCCCTTTTAATTATTCAAAGCACCTAAATTGTTTCATAAAGACTATAAGCAATTCCACTTCACAAGGCATTCTCAAGAACGATGTATAGGAAAAACAATTGTCTCATTCCCCTTTTAATTACTCAAAGCGCCTAAATTGTTTCATAAAGCCTATAAACAATTCCACTTCACAATACATTCTCAAGAACCATGTATATATATGCCAAATCAACTTTGGAAACCAATTAATGTACAAGCAATGACTAGATATAGTTTAAATTTCCACCTTTCTTCAGTGGTTTGAAATGCTATATATATAAACACACAAAAAAAATTATTATAATAATCTGAGCTAAGAACAGTGTTACCAGAATTGTTCCTCCCCCCACAATCCCTCTCTTGAATCACACTTTGAAACAAAAGCTTTACATGGGCATGCTCCCAAAACGAACTGCTTTTGGCCGCACTCCCAAAATGAACAACTTTAGGGAAAGATGTTGGACGCATGCTCCCATCCAAAAAAAAAGTTCTCTAGTATGTTTCGCACTCCCACTCCAAACTTCACTTCAATGATGCTCTTGGGGGCATGGCCCATGGGTTTCCACCTAGTTTCTTACACATCTTGGTTACTATCAAATGAAATATGCAGATATCGATCTCTATAGTGAGCTTGTGGTGTGATGTGTTTTTGTTATCTCTAAATATGTATTGATGAGGTTACATGCTTGTAACCACAATTGAAAGAAGAAGAGAGATATTCCTAACCTACTATCCTCATATTATGTTTAAATTAATCATTGCCAGTGAGTCTTAAGTAAATTAAATATGTTCCCCATGAAGAAACAACATTTATCAAATGTACCCTTATGAGGCAAAACAAGCATGCAATTTTATTATCATCTTGTTATATAGTCTTAACCTGTAGAAGTAAAATTGTTTGACAAGCCCTACAACTAGGTAATTAAATGAAGGCCTTGGGAAATGTGTTTTCTAAGTTAGAGGAGCTTCCAGGATTGGTGTTCCAATGAAAAACTAAATGACATCAATGTAGCTTTATGTTAAAGATGTTGACTATTTACCAATGTTAAATTAAATATTAGTTTATAATGGTCAATTAGAAATTAGACTTAGGCATTAATAAAGTCAAAGTGACTTTAGGTTAATTTATTTGCTTTGAGGTCAAATATTTGCTTTTAGGTTATATTTTCACTTTATCCCACATTCATAAAGTGGTTTGACTCTACTTGATTGTAACCTATATAAGAAAGCTATTTGCTCTCTTATTTCATCGATTGAATAAAGACAAATAACCTTATTCAAGTTATCTTGGTTTCGGTGTGTGCTAGATTTTCGTTACATGGTATCAAAGTGAGGTTAGGGCCACGGAGTCTTGGAGCGCGTGTAGACCTAGGGACTGCTGTCGGCAGTGACGGATTGAGGGATCGCCAGCGTAGCACACTCAAGGAGCCGAAAGGGTTTCGGATCAGCCGGAGCCGAGTTCATTTGATTTTTTGGTTTTAAAAGCCAGATTGCAGGTATTTTGCCATTATTTATCTGCTAAGTTCAGTATTTTATGATCATCTATGGCTACATTGACCAACATCATGTTGGAAGGCAACCAAAAGTTCTCTGGGAAGAACTACAATACCTCGAAGCAACGCATGTTGGCCATTTTTGCGTATCGATGCCTGTCAGAGGTTGTTCTGGGCACAAATCCTCGTCCCACGGTTGCAGGTAAAGACCAAAACAAGTTTGATGGCCAAGACAGAGAGGTCGTGATGCTGATCAAATTGTCCGTGACAGATGAGATGCTACCTGAGGTTCAGAATGGGAAGACTGCTGCAGCGATCTGGAAACAGTTGAAAGAGACCCATGAGATTTCAAATAAGGGTTGAACGTTCTTTTTAAAGAATATGTTGTTCTCGATCAAGATGAGTGAGGGTGCCTCTCTCCAAGAGCACTTACTCAAGATCAAGGACATCTGGGAGCAGTTGGAGGCCATTGGTCGGAAGATGGCAAAAGAGGACATGGTGGTGATCACGTTGAACAGCTTGCCAGGGTCCTACGAGCACTTCATTGAGGCCCTGAACATCACAGCTACAAACGTTGACCTAAAGTTTGGAGAGCTATCCAATAAGCTCTTGCAACAGGACAGGTGGAAGAAGTAGTTTGGGAGCAGTAGTGAGACAGAGGGTTCAGAGCAGGCCTTTGCAGCCAAAGCTAAAGGCAAAGGCAAATGGACAAGGAAACCTGGTCCAGGTAATGATGAGGATGCCACCAAAAGCCTGAAGACCATCACTTGTCATTACTGTGGCAAGACTGGCCATATGAAGAAGCACTGCAGAAAGCGGTTGGCAAATCAGAAGCACAACCACAGAGGGTCTCATCAAAAGGCCCATGTCGCAGAGAACACGGATGAGGAGGCAGCCTTCTATGCCTTTATGGCCTGTACACAAGCAGATCAGTCCAAGTCATCTGCTTGGTTCGTTGATTCAGGAGCATCCAGGCATTTCACCAATCGGAAAGATTGGTTCATACAGTTTACACCTAGTCCATCCAAAGACTCGGTGATCTTCGGTGGAGGGGAGGAGTATAATATAGTTGGCAAGGGGAATGTTCAGATTTCCTTCGGAGGAAAGATGCTTATGTTTTTCAACGTCCACTATGTGCCAAGTATGGAGCTTAATCTTCTCTCAGTTAGTCAGATTATGAGGCACTCTCCTCACTTGGATGTCAACTTTAGCAATCACAAGTGCTATATCGTTGACAAGAATACCAAGAAGATCATTGCTCTTGGTGTGGAGGACCATGGTCTGTTCAAATTGGTGGATACTGGGCAGGGCAGAGAGCATGCACTGGCAGCGAAGAGTGC
>JASDQU010229983.1:3892-17129 GCA_032191745.1 Picea mariana | reverse complement strand
ATTCAGAGTCTTTCTTCTGCAAACGACCGAAAGCCTGTTGCCCAAAGTCGTTTGTTCACCTTTCTCACTAAGTCTTCCACATGTTCACCTTTTAATCAACCCACTGGCTGAAGTTAGGATTCCAGACCTCCTTTGTTCTTTACGTACCAGATCTAGTCCCTGAGTTGGAGTGATACCTCCTCGAGACATTATCTCCATTTGATCATCCTTTATAAACAAATCGTGACATTAAACTGACGGGTGTCGGGATCTGCTCCTGCAAGCAATCCAGGAGTGACTTCCTTCGCCAACAGGAAGTAAAATTAGTTTCTGATGGAGAAAGAAAGGAAAATTGGGGAGTTCTGAGACAATTCTCACAAAAGGGGTTGCAATTACTTGGGACAAGGAGGAGATGTGAAACAGACAGAGTGACTTCTTATGCATGTGTAGAGAAATTTAGAGTTATATCAATTATATCAAAGAGTGAGACATGGGTTTATTGTTCAATGGATTATAAAGGACAATAGATACATGGGTTTATTTATAACCCAACGAGGATTATATAAGGATTGAAAATCACTAAATCGGTTAACATTCTAAACTTGAAAGTGATTGGAGACTCACTGCTAATCATAAAGCACATGATAAAAGAAACTAATCCTTTAGATGTTAGACTAAGACATCTTTCCTCTTCATTCCCTCATCTTAATTTCTATCATGTTTTGAAAAGAAACATGTTATCCTTGGTTTTTAGGGATAACCAAGAGATGATGTCTTGAGGCTCACAGGTCCTAGACATGGAGTACTGAGAGAATGATTGACCTAAGTATGGACCTGGAGGGCCCATCCTTTTCTTCTTTCATCAGACTTGTCTTATCAGCAGCAACAACATCTATAACCTTTGGCTTGGTCTTGTATCGGAGAAGGCTCTTGCTCCATGAGGTAATTGGTCCAGGTATCATGGTATGTGTCACTTTCGATCATTATAACCTTTAAATGTATGCATCTAATTCCTTTTGTCTCTGACAACTGCCTGGATCTTACATTATCCCACTTGACCATGCTTGGGGAGATTGACTAGGTGCCCTGGAAAGCCTGTACCCGTAGGTTTTTGTTTGCCACTGGGGATTTCTAAAGAGCCATCGTCCACTCCCTTCATACTACCACTTTACATCTTATCTTCCACTCATCTATCCCATTCCCCTTGTCTGGGCATTAGGATGACATGTTTGTAGGGATGCAAATTATCTCGTGGGAAGACGAGGCTAAAGGCCCAGAAGGTAAAAGCAGCTGGTAAAAGATAAAACCCTCAAAATAAAACATCAAGATGCTTCGCCTAGGGATCCCCAAGAAGGCAATAAAAATCCTCTCAGTAAGAAACAAGAGGGACTCGGAAAAATAACAAACAAGACCTAGTCAAGAGGATAGGGGGTCTCATCACAAGCTAGCCTATTATGTTCATGGGTACCAAACAACATGACATTACCACCATATGGTTACCATGCCAGGGCAGTGACCTTTGGTTGCATGGCCAAGGGAAAGGGGATCTCATCACGAGCCAGCCTTATCATCTCTGTGAAAGTACTTGTGGGTAACACTGTCAGCCCTAGTCACCACGCCAAGGCAATGTCCTCTGGTTAGTCCTTGAATAAAAAGAAAAAAGAAGAAGAAAAAGAAAATAAAGAAAAGAATAAAAATGCAAGAAAGGGCTTGGAAAATTTTACATCCATGACAGGTACAACTCGCCTTCTATAAAATAACCCATAGGTAACATCATGCATCCTAAGCTCTCACTCTACCCGTATGTCTGGACATCCATTAGCCACATCACCTCATTTACATGGCTTGGATGAAACCTTTGGGAAACTTTCCTTTCCTTATGGATGCTAGCCCAATAGGGTGTCTTGTCCTACTTCTCGACCCTGTATTATAGGTTTTTGTAATGTCTTGGAGCTATTGAATGATATATCAGGGTTTTTATGCATATGTTTGATAATATTAATGATGAGATATGATTGGCATTGCTATGATCCCTGTGACTAATGAGCCCATGGAGGGCGTATTTTTTGATGTGCAGGACCATGCCCGACGGATAGGTACCATTTGGACCAGTACACATGGGGAGATGATCAGTTCGGACCTCGATGGAGCTAAATAGCCCATCAGGTGGTTGTTGAGACCCCATCATAGGGGTAGGGACGAGACAGTGCATGATCGAGGTTTTTCACCAGAGAAGAAGAGGGCATTCCATCAGGGGCACTTTGGCTGAGCCCAACCTAGGGGGGTTGACCTACTTACAGTAGAACGTTTCCATGGATGGCCCAGGACGTCACCTAGGAGCCATTGACGTCACCTTGAGAGTGTGACATTTTTATAGGGTAGTTGGCATGTGTGGCATTATTGGGAGGCCCAAATAGGGCCAACGTTTCGTCATTTTGTGTTGCTTTTTCCCAAAAAGGGGCTAATGTCTCCCTCAGTAGAGCTTGACATCTTTCTTTTGCTCCGTTAGGGTTTTAATTTGACAATTTACTGTAAAAATAATATCATTTTGGTTTGTAGCCTTGTCGGTTATTTTTAATGACCTAAATTAATTAAAGGTCATTGACACAGTGTATATTGAGGAGTTTTATCCTCATTTTGACAGAGGACATCACTCACTCTCTTTGTGAGGTCTTATTTTTTCACCCTATTAGGGTTATTGGCTATTTCGAGGAAGGCACACTTGTTTGGAGAGGATATTTTTGGCAACTTATGGTGTTTTTCTTGAAGAAAGGTTTACAACTAGGGCTTGCATGCTATTTTCTTGATGATTTGTAAGTATTTTTTCTGCAAAACTTCTTGATTGAATAGTTGTAGTTTAATTTCTTGTATTTATTTATAAATATTGTTGAATCAAAACCCTATGGGAAAAATACACAAGTAGATCGTTGTATCATGTCCCCTAATAGAAAAACCTTTAGCCATTGAAGAAGAAGAAGAGAGCCTAGCCATTTCTACACTCTTTCTATCTTCTCCCCTTATGCTAGTCGTACCTTTAAACTTCAAGAGGAAGAGGACATCCCAAGCCTAGGTTATCTACACCTAGGGTCATTTTTCTTTTAGGGTTTGATGAAATAGCCTTTCCTTTGCAACACTCTCACTCTTTAAACTCTCCTATCTTGATTTTTATTTTTTTTTAGCTAGCCATTGTCGAGAAGGAGGAGAGAGCACGAGGCCTTGATTAAGCAACACCGGAGTGGGCCTCTCTCCCCAAGGGTTCTGTCTTTAAGGCCCTGCTGTAGCAGCACCTTGAAACCTTTCCCTTTTGTCCTTTTAATATCGTCCCCTTCAACTTGTGCGTCTTGCATCTTTTGACTCCATAACCCTAGGCACTGATCTTTAGCCTCCAATGTTGAAGTGAAAGTGATTGAAACAACTCTCAAAACCTCTTATAAATTTGAAAACTTAACTAACTACTAACCCTAAAGGGCTGATGTCACACTTGGTTATTTCATCTTGACGCAACATTCTTCATATATTCAGCAATTAGATGATGATTTGATGCATTTATTGAATGAGGATTGATTAGATATATTGATTTCCACATCATCTTGATATTTATTGGTGAAGTAGTATTATTTCATTGCTATATTACAGACATTGACTTCGTCAATATTTATTGTTTCAATTTCTTATATTTTGATATCAGATAGTTATATGAAGTACTAACCCATTGAATCATAGCCTGCATGTATTAGTTTGTTGTTTCTTTGTTTCGGGCAGGTGTTCTCATTTGGGCCTACACTTCATTATTGGTTGTTTAGCCCGACTATCTGTTCTAGGTGGTAACCTGTGAAGAGGGACCTTTACTTTGACCTTTGAACCTTAGCCTCTTCAAAACTCCAAGTTACTGGGGACGTCTCCCCTAGGCCTAACCTCCCTAAAGAGAAAGAGCCTCCCCGTTGTGGTGACATTGGTTGGGGTAGGTTCCTGTTACGCCAGTTTGACCTCTATCTTCTAGCCTTTTGACCTAGCTACAAACTATGCGATAACATTTTGGCGCCGGTGTCGGGGAACACTGAGTCAATTCTCCTCAGATGACAAATCTTTTTGGTAAGCCTTGCCTCAGAGCCTTTCCTTACAAGCTTCCCTGGCGACTCCACTAGGGTGTTTTCCCTTATCCTTTGATAGTTTCAGGCAAATTATCTGGCGACTCCACTAATATTTATTAGTGTGCCACCTTACAATTTGTGATATTTCCAAGTTATGGGATCATGGTACACTGGGAAAAAATGTATCCGAGTATTGATTTCAGAAGTTTTCAAGGATACCCAAATTACTTTGATACAAAATGGCTAAACAACTCTCCAACATTCTTGGGCATCCCAACTCCTCACATCGTGAATTTTTTGGAGTATTTGAGCAAGATAAATCTAGGAGGAGAGGATGCTCTTATAAAATTATTCATACTCACTCTACCATCCTACTTGCAAGATCGATTTAAGAGTTGTTTCAAAGACAGGGGTATATCATCTTTCATACACCTCATCAGTAGGATCATTGACCTTACCAAACCATGTTGCCAAATGTATGAAGATGCCCTTCATGATCTCACAATAGCCTTGGAACATGGGGGATTCACTACTGATATTGTGGCAGATCTTAGAATGCATATCATGTCCAACATCAAGAATCCTCTTATGTGAAAGAAGAGATTCATGAAGAATATTGTCAATCCCTTGAAGAGGAGCAAGATTTCTCCCATGATTCAGTAGAATGCAACAAAGATATAACTAGAGACGTGAATTATGTAGATGAAGCACTAGTCATCGGTCTTCAGTCTAATGAAACTCTCCAAGATCATGTCCCTCCTACACAAGATGAAGAGAATGAGGTAATTCATTTTCTGTTCCAGTTTTTTGATGATACCTTGTTCTATGACTCAGAGACTAAAGAGGAAATGGAACCCATGGACAAGCTTGATCCTCTATGTTTCAAGACTGAAGATGTGGAGGTAGATCTTCCACTTGATGAAGTTATCTGAACACTTGAAGCTCTTGCATAGGAAGGATTAAACAAGGTGAGTTATTTCAAAACTTTCAATGATTATTTATCTTATAATGTAGCGAGCAAACAAGTATCAGATGTTTTAATCCCTTCATGTTATGTTGAAGATAATGACTTTGTTGATAATTTTGATGAATTCATACATGTCGGGAAACATGTATGGGATATGATTAGATATGATAACAATCCCATATACGACATTGATGGTTCTTTCCAAAGGTTTCCTTTGCATTTATCACATGAAGTTATTAATAATTTTGACAGCTGGCAACAAGAACCTGACCTTATTCAGACACCCAAGGATGACCTAATGCTATACTCTTTGTTTAATTTTTGGTCGTACCTTGAGGACTTTGATGACTATCCATCTGAGCACTTAGATTTATCCTATGAATAAATTTATCAACCAATGTTATGCTCAGATATTGATAAAAATGAGGAAGTTACTTCCCTGAAGCAGGATACTTGTGATAAGATTTTCCACCCCTCTTTGATCACTTTACCTCCCTATGTCACTAAAGGTGTGGTTTGGGAACGTGTCCCTTATCCCAAGTCTCCTGTAAGGCAGAACCTCATTCTGGATTTTAGGGTAAAGTTGAGTGCCTCAAGAAGAAGCCTATTATCACAGTGTTCCAACCTCCCCTTTAGGAATGGTCAGTCATCCTTTCAGTTTTTGCTAATCCCTCCTTGGGCCTCAAGTTGTGAAGACGTCCAAGGTAGCCAACATTCAAATTCCTTGAGTCAGTCTCCTGAACCTTTGAATTTTCAAAATCCATTCCTAAGATGGATTAAGCACTCTCCTGAGAGTATGCATTGGGATCACTTTTTCCCTCCCACCCGCCTCCATGAGTTAGACTTTGGCATTTCCGATGATATGATATATGTTCTAACCCATGACATTTTTTTGCTTGACTTATGACTATTTTGGTTTATGATGAAGCACAAAGGCAAGTACCATGGGACATTGTTGGATTGGCTTCACTGGTTGTTTGACTACACCAACATCCAGCCAACAGGTAAGAATAGGTAAGTACTTCACTTTATATTTGCACTTGTGATTGCTTTATTTATGTATGTTGGGGTGGCATTGCCACCCCATTTTGTTACTGATGACCCTATCGCGTTTCAGCAAGTCTGCAGGTTATGCCAGAGATGTTGAGGTTCTCATGCACTCTATAGTGAGCACATATCCCTGAGTTGGAGCCATATCTTATCCCTATTTTTTAGGGATAACCAGGCGATCATGTCTCAAGGCCCACATGTCCTAGACATGGAGTACCGAGAGCAGGATTGACCAAAGCATGGCCCTAGAGGGCTCATCCTTTTCTTCTTTCATAAGACTTGTCCTATCAGCAGCAACAACATCCATCACCTTCGGCTTGGTCTTGTGTCGGAGAAGGCTCTTTCTCCATGAGGTAATTGGTCCAGGTATCATGGTATGTGTCACTTTTGATCTTTATAACCTTTGAATGTATGCATCTAATTCCTTGTGTCTCTGACAACTACTTGGATATTACATTAGCCTGCTTGACCATGCTTGGGGAGATTGAGTGGGTGCCCTAGCATGCCTGTACCCGTAGGTTTTGGTTTTCCACTGGGGGATTTCTAAAGAGCCATCGTCCGCTCCCGTCATACTACCACTTTACATCTTATCTCCCACTCATCTATCCCATTCCTCTTGTCTGGGCATTAGGATGACCTGTTTGTAGGGTTGCACCTTATCTCGTGGGAAGAAGGGGATAAAGGCCCAGAAGGTAAAAGCAGTCGATAAAAGATAAAATCCTAGAAATAAAACCTCGAGATGCTTCACCTAGGGATCCCCGAGAAGGAAATAAAAAGCCTCTTAGCAAGAAACAAGAGGGACCCGGAAAAATAACAAACAAGACCTAGTTAAGAGGATAGGGGGTCTCATCATGAGCCATCCTATTATGTTCATGGGTACCCAACAGCATGACATTGCCACTATATGGTTACCAAGCCAAGGCAGTGACCTTTGGTTGCATGGCTAAGGGAAAGGGGGTCTCATCACGAGCCAACCTTATCATCTCTATGAAAGTACTTGTGGGTAACACTATTGGCTCTGGTCACCATACCAAGGTAGTGTCCTCTGGTTAGTCCTTGAATAAAAAGAAAAAAGAAGAAGAAAAGAAAATAAAGAAAAGAATAAAAAGGCAAGAAAGGGATTGGAAAATTTTGCATCCATGACATGTACAGCTTGTCCTCTACAAAGGCACCCACATGTAACATCATACATCCTGAGCTCTCACTCTACTTGTATGTCTGGACATCCCTTAGCCACATCACCTCATTTACATGGCTTGGATGAAACCTCTGGGAAACTTTCCTTTCCTTATGGATGCTAGCCCAATAGGGTGTCTTGTCCTTTTTCTCAACCTTGTATTGTAGGTTTTTGTAATGTCTTGGAGCTATTAAATTATATATTAGGGTTTTTATGCATTTGTTTGATAATATTAATGATGAGATGTGATTGACATTGCTATGATCCCTGTGACTAATGAGCCCATGGAGGGCGTAGTTTTTTATGTGAAGGACCATGCCCGATAGACAGGTACCATTTGGACTAGTACACATGGGGAAATGATTAGTTTGGACCTCCATGGGAATGAAGAGCCCATCATATGGTTGTTGAGACCCCATCAGAGGGGCAGATATGAGACAGTGCCTGATCGAGTTTTTGCACCAGAGAAGAAGAGGAAGTTCCATCAGGGGCATTTTCGCTAAGCCTGACCTAGGAGGGTTAACCTACTTCCAGTAGAACGTTTCCATTGGATGGCCCAGGACGTCACCTAGGAGCCATTGACATCACCTTGAGCATGTGAAAGTTTGACAGGGTAGTTGGCATGTGTAGCATGATTGGGAGGCCCAAAGAGGGCCAATGTTTTGTCATTTTGTGTGTCTTTTGTGCTAAAAGGGGCTAACGTCTCCCTCAGTAGGGATTGACATCTTGATTTTTCTCAATTAGACTTTTAATTTGACAATTTAATGTAAAAACAATATGATTTTGGTTTGTAGCCTTGTCGGCTATTTTTAATGACCTAAATTAATTAAAGGTCATTGACACAGTATATATTGAGGAGTTTTATCCTCAGTTTGACATAGGACATCACTCACTCTCCTAGTAAGGTCATATTTTTGCGCCCTATTAGGGTTATTGGCTATTTTGAGGAAGGCACACTTTTTTGGAGAGGAGATTTTTGGCAACTTATGGTGTTTTTATTGAAGGAATGTTTACAAGTAGGGTTTGCATGCTATTTTCTTGATGATTTGTAAGTATTGTTTCTACAAAACTTTTTGATTGAATGGTTGTAGTTTAATTTCTTGCATTTATTTATAAATATTGCTGAATCAAAACCCCAGGGGACAAACACACAAGTAGGTTGTTGTCTCTTGTCCCCTAATACAGAAACCTTTAACCATTGAAGAAGAAGAAGAGAGCCTAGCCATTGCTACACTCTTTCTTTCTTCTCTTCTTATGCTAGTCGTACCTTTAAACTTCAAGAGGAAGAGGATATCACAGGCCTTGGTTATCTACACCTAGGGCCATTTTTCTTTTAGGGTTTGATGAAAGATCCTTGCCTTTGCAACACTCTCACTCTTTGAACTCTCTTGTCTTGATTTTGTTTGTTTTTTTAGCTAGCCATTGCCGGGAAGGAGGAGAGATCATGAGGCCTTAACAGAATGAGCCTCTCTCCCCTAGGGTTCTTTCTTTAAGGCCCTACTAGAGAAGCACCTTGAAACCTTTCCCTCTTGTCCTTTGAATATCATCCCCTTCAACTTGTGCATCCTTCATCTTTTGACTCCATAACCCTAGGCACTGATCTTTATCCTACAACCTTGAAGTGAAGGTGATTGAAACAACTCTCAAAATGTCTTATAAATTTGAAACCCTAACTAACTACTAACCCTAAAGGGATGACGTCACACTTGGTTATTTCATAATAACGCAAAATTATTCATATATTGAGCAATTATATGATGATTTGATGCATTTATTGAATGAGGATTGATTAGATATATTGATTTCCACATCATATTGATATTTATTGGTGAAGTAGTATTATTTCATTGCTATATTAACAAACATTGAATTTGTCAATATTTATTATTGCAATTGATTATATTTTGATATTAGAAAGTTATATGAAGTAATAACCCATTGAATAATAGCCTACATGTATTAGTTTGTTGTTTCTTTGTTTCGGGCTGGTGTTCTCATTTGGCACTACACTTCATTATTGGTTGTTTAGCCCAACTATCTTTTCTAGGTGGTAACATGTGAAGAGGGACCTTTACTTTGACCTTTGAACCTTAGCCTCTTCAAAAATCCAGGTTATCGGGGACATCTGCCCTAGGCCTAACCTCCCTAAAGATAAAGAACCTCCCCATTGTGGTGACATTGGGTGGGGTAGGTTCCTGTTACGCCAGTTTGGCCTCTATCTTCTAGCCTTTTAACCTAGCTACAAACTATGTGATAACATTTTGGCACCGTTGCTGGGGAACACTCAGTCAATTCTCCTCAGATGAAAAATATTTTTGGTAAGCCTTGCCTCACAGCCTTTCCTTACAAGCTTACCTAGCGACTCCACTAGGGTGTTTTCCCTTATCCTTTGATAGTTTCAGGAAAATTATCTGGCAAATTGATTTAAGATTTGTTGCGAAGACATGGGTATATCATGTTTCATACACCTCAACAGTACGTTCATTGACCTTACCAAACCATGCTGCCAAATGTATGAAGATGCCCTTCATGATCTCACAATAGCCTTGGAACATGGGGGATTCACTACTAATATTGTGGAAGATCTTAGAAATGCATATCATGTCCAACATCAAGAATCCTCTGATGTGAAAGAAGAGATTCATGAAGAATGTTGTCAATCCCTTGAAGAGGAGCAAGATTTCTCCCATGATTCAGCAAATTGCAGAAAATATATAACTAGAGACATGAATTATGAGGATGAAGCACCAGTAACCACTCTTCAGTCTGATGAAGCTCTCCAAGATCTCGTCCCTCTTGCACAAGATGAAGAGAATGAGGTAAGTCATTTTCCTTTCCAGTTTTTTTATTATACCTTGTTCTATGACTCATAGAGTGAAGAGGAAATGGAACCCTTGAACAAGGTTGATCCTCTATGTCTCAAGAATGAAAATGTGGAGGCAGATATTCCACTTGATGAAGTTATCTGAACACTTGAATCTCCTGCACAAGAAGGATTAAACAAGGTGAGTTATTTCGAAACTTTCAATGATTATTTATCTTATGATGTAGAGAGCAAACAAGTATCAGATGTTTTAATACCTTCATGTTATGATGAAGATAATGACTTTGTTGATAATTTTGATGAATTCATACATGTCGGGAAATGTGGATGGGATATGATTAGATATGATAAAAATCCCATATACGACATTGATGGCTCTTTCCAAAGGTTTCCTTTGCATTTATCACATGAAGTTACTAATAATTTTGACAGCTGGCAACAAGAACTAGACCTTATTCAGACACCCAAGGATGACCTAATGCTATACTCTCCGTTTAATTTTCGGTCGTACCTTGAGGACTTTGATGACTATCCATTTGAGCACTTAGATTTATCCTATGAAGAAATTTATCAACCAACGCTATGCTTAGATATTGATAAAAATGAGGAAGTTACTTCCCTGAAGCAGGATACTTGCTATAAGAATTTCCACCCCCCTTTGATCACTTTACCTCCCTATGTCACTACCGCAAACAAGACCGCGATGCATCTCTAGGAAAGCTCGTGAAACAAGACCCCGTTCACCCTTAGATCATCTATCTTGGATACCCGAATAATTTTAATTTCCGGGCAGTCCACTGTTAAAACCTCTAAGCCATCATATACCATTATTTCTAAAAGTAAAAGGTTGGGAGCAGAGATGGCAGGCTGCTAGAAGCCAGTGCAGCAATCTACTTCAAGTGTTTGCAGAAGCGGGCAATGAGAAGTAAAGCAGGCTAATGAGTCATCCGTCAATTCCGTGTCTTGGAAGCAGCAAGTAATGAGATGGTTGAATCCGGAGAAATGGGTTGGAATATGGATGAGAATGTGTTTGGAGAGTGTGAGCGTAGTGAGGTGAGTACAAGAGAAAAGGGAAGGAGGTGAGATTTCTGGTACCGGGGAATAGTCGAGATTGAGGTATTGGACATTCTTGTCTACTGCATACTGGACCCATTTGCATACACTTTGGCTGCTAAATTGCCATTGGTTATCAATTGGATAGTCGCGAGTTCTTTCCGTGTCGTTGAAAAGATGAAAAGCTTTTAGATCTACAGAATGCCATTGCAGAATGTTGAAGATTATTTTATCCACCTTTGTGATAAAAAATGGATCTGGTGTGACCGGGCCGGGGCCCAAGAGGAGATAGGGAGAGAGTGTGATTTGGGGTATTTTGGTGTAGAGAAATCTCCATCTCTGAGAAAGAACAGAACATCTGACTGCCTCTCTAATTGGGATTTTAGAGAGGATGAAGCACAGAAGGTCATTTGGAAGCGAGGAAAATTTGTCTGAAGCAACTGGCATGATGATGTTTGACAATGTTAAATTCGTATTTCTTGTGAAACTTGGGAGGTGGGAGAGGAGCCGCTGGAGAAAGACTGGGAGGTGGGAGAGGAGCCGCTGGAGAAGAAAAATGCGAATGGATGAATTTGAACATGCGAATGCGAATGCGAATGCGAATGGAGCATGAGATTATAAATTGGTGGGAGAAGCCGGAAAATGCGGATGGGTGAATTTGATCGACGGGCGTGAGATTATGAATTGGTGGGAGAAGCCACCTTTTTTCACGTGGGTTGGGAAGTACGGATGGAATTTGAGGGTCATATACTGTAATTCATGGGTATTTTGATGGTTGGGAAGTACAGATGGAATTTGAGGGTCGTATACCGTAATTCATGGGTATTTTGATGGTCAAATAACATGAAAAAAAATAAATAATATTTTCATTATAAAGAGTTAGGAATTAGATTAATATATTTGATTATATCGAAAAATCATTAAATTGTTTTAAGTTTTGATATTTTTTTATAAGAATTTGGTTATATGAATTAGAGTGAAATCACAATTTTTTTTTATTTAAATTTCATTTAAGAATGTATAAATAGATTTTTGATAAACTCTTGGGTATTTAGATTAAATATATTTAACAACTCAAATCTGTGAATTCCACAATTTCTCACCCAATTTCTGGTAAAATTAAACAAAGAATATCACCGAAAAAAAGAATGTTTAGACTAGAGCGTTATAAAATCAACTCATTCAGTAAGTAATAATAAGTATTATTTTATAAGGGACAATAGGTGCATGGGTTTATTTAAAACTCACAGAGGAAATTTGGTAGTGAATATTTGCGGAGTTAAGGTTTATTTTCAATGGATTATATCAAGGATCGATGCATGGGTTTATTTTTCAATGGATTATTGTTATAACCCTAAATTGCTCTACACATGCATACCTAGTCCAGGCTCCTCTTCACCAAGCTCCAAGTGCACCTTCGTATGGCTTCTCCTCTCAACCTTCTTCTTGGGAAGTAAAATGAGTTTCTGATGGAGGAAGAAAGGCAAATTGGGGAGTTCTGAGACAATTCTCACAAAAGGGGCTGCAATTACTTGGGACAAGGAGGGGATGTGAAACGGACAAAGTGACTTCTTATGCATGTGTAGAGAAATTTAGGGTCATAACAATTATATCAAATAGTGAGACATGGGTTTATTTTTCAATGGATTATAAAGGACAATAGATACATGGGTTTATTTATAACCCAACGAGGATTATATAAGGATTGAAAATCACCAAATCACTTAACATTCTAAACTTGAAAGTGATTGGAGACTCAATGCTAATCATAAAGCACATGATAAAAGAAACTAATCCTTTAGATGTTAGACTAAGACATTTTTCCTCTTCATTCCCTCATCTTAATTTCTATCATGTTTTGAAAATCAACATGTTATCCCTGATTTTTAGGGATAACCAGGAGATCATGTCTCGAGGCCCACAGGTTCTAAACATGGAGTACCGAGAGCAAGATTGACCTAAGTATGGACCTGGAGGGCCCATGTAATGATCCCAAGCCATTATGCAAGGATCATCATTGTTCTGGTGTCTTTTTAAATCTTTTTTTGAGTGAGGTATTTCGTCAAACACTTTGTTGATCTACCTTTTAGATGTGT
>JASDQU010229976.1:0-14620 GCA_032191745.1 Picea mariana | reverse complement strand
AAAAAAAAAATAATTTCAACTATTATTTGATGAAGGTAATCAATTTAAATATAGACAAAAAAAATATACAATTTACCATTTTATGTAAAATTTCTTAGAATTATATTATAACAAATTTCATGTTGGTATTTGAGTAAAGGAAATTGGGTATGAAGAAAAAGGTTTCTCAAATAAAATTGTTAAAAAAAACACAAATAAAATTTTGAAGTTAGTTTAATTTAATGATAAATGTAGTGCAAATGATAAGACCATTCCATCAAAAACTTTACAAACAAATAGTACAAAATGAATTTAAGAATAGAATTAACTAGAAGAGTAATTGCTATGGTGAGAAAGAATAGAATTAATGAGAAGAGTGATTGTTGTGGTGAGAAATGGTATAGGAAATAATGAATTTGAAAATATTCTTATTGTAAAATCTTTCAATATATCTTAAAAAAGAAATTCATGTATTCTTGATGACATGACAAACTTGGATTAACATAAGTGCACATACTTCAATGAAATATGAGAATTTTTTCAACAATTTTTTATGCCATCATTGAAATTATATCATTGCAATGATGGAATAGATTTAAAGAATTTCATATAACAATGTTTGTTATGGAAGTTGTTTAATTGTTCTAGTTTTTCTAATTTTAAATGATTGTTATTGTTTTAATAATATCATTTTTTATATTAATTATCAATTTATATATATTATAGTATTTTTTTTTAAATGTTACTCATTAAAATTAATGATTTTTATTGTTAATATTCATCATTTTATTTTACTAATAAATTGTGTATAAAGTTTAATTGGTATCATTTCTAATTTAAACAAATCTTTGTAGTTATGAATATTTATGTAATTCAATTTTCAATGTAAAATGTTTGTTACAAAAGTTGTTTAATTTTTCTAATTTTCCTAATTTTAAGTGATTGTTATTGTTTCAATAATATCACTTTTTGTATTAATTATCAATTTCCATATATTATAGAATTTTTTTTTTTTTTTTTTTGTTTAAGTGCCATTCATTAAAATCAATGCTTGTTATTGTTAATATTCATCATTTTATTTTACGAATAAATTGTGTATAAAGATTAATTGTTATTTTTTCCAATTTAAACAAATCCTTGTAGTTATGAATATTTATGTAGTCCAATTTTTAATGTAAAATTATTGATATTGGAAGTGGAGGGATTGTTGTTTGGAGTGTCAAATTTTTGAGACTATACTATTCTACAAATAACAAATTTTGTCCATGGTTATTACCAATATATGAATGCTTGATTTTGATGTTGTCATTATTGCATGAGAGCATTTTGACATTTCCCTATGGTTTACATATTTAGATTCCATGGAAATAAAATAAATCATTAATGAATTTGATTGGTTGAGGGATGACATATTTATATTTACATGAGATTGTCACCTATGTATACATATTCTTCAACGATGCATACAAATATTGGAGGAACTATACATATTTATAAGATATGTTTGGAAGATGTTTTGGGAAAGCATGGGTATATATATTGAAAATAAAACATATTGTTCACATACAAAATTTATTGAAATTATGAAAACAATAACAAAGACTTGGGCATTTGATCATTTATATGAAAGAGATAGATATACAAAATTGATCATGTGTTTTTTTTAATCGCATAGGACCTCGTCTAAGGATGAGGCAATGGCTAAAAATATTCAAAACCACCATCAATGAAGATAATTGAGAATAGTGAATGATTAATATATTTTTAATACTTTTAGTATGACAACATTTTGTTTCTAAATTGATTTTTGATTGGTACAAAAGATATGTGAATAATAAATTATTTCTGGATCACTTAGATGGGGTGAAGATGAGTGGGGCCATGGATGCACATGTGTCATGCTTTGCCTCCACTTTGACATGTGAACTTATGTCTCATCAAGGGGTGATTGGAGGAAGCCATCTCAGAAGGACGTGGGTGACAAAAGTCAGTGGGAGAGAAGGTATGTCACAATACATGAAACTTGAAGAAGTTATGGCGGACTTGAACCTGGCGAAGGGGTGGTACAGTGGGACAGGGTGAGGAGTAACGATCAAAGGTTCTATAATTATGAAAAGGAGTATAGAGATGGAATTGAAACATCATGCTTCAAGAAGATAGAAGGTTTTTCTTTTCCAAGGAAATCATCGTCGAAAACCCTCTAAGTACTTCCCCATGATCCATGGATGGTAAATAGGGCAAACTATCATCCATGTTAGTGGAGCCCAACCCCAAGGGGATAAGAGTGTCAAATCTATTTCCTCCCTAATGCACCAAGGGAGAGAAAAACACTTGAGCTAACCCTCGGGGCTAGGCAGGGGGTTGTTGTTCTAAGAATGATGAGTAATGAGAGAATCCCAGAGATATTTCTTCTCGCAACTGGTGGAGTTGCACAAGTGGGAATGAGGTTGAGATGGGGCTGAGAATGGCATTGGTTGGGTAATGGATATTTCCTCTTAGGAAGGAGCCCATCTAAGAAAACCTATGCAGAGTGCAACAAAAAGGAGTTGGGTTGGTCTAGTGGTTTGTGGAGCTCAATGACAGTTTGGTCGAAAGAGATACTTTGTGGTTTAATTATTTATGGTTTTTTTTAAAGGGTTCAAGGAAGAGTATGGGGTTGGTTGGCTCATAGGTAGTGTCTCTCTTCCCTCAGCACCCAAGTGGCTGGATGTGCTAGTTTTTGGAGTGGTTTGAATAACATGCACAAATATATATGTATTGGGTTCCAAGGATGGCACAAGGAGTTGGCGAGAGTGTGAGAGCACAAAGAAATAGAGGGAAGGGTGGAGCTTACAATGCTTTCTCCTTGCCGGCTCAAGTAACAAGGACCAAGGCGGAGCAAGAAGTAGATAAAGCAAAGAGGAAATCTGAGGAAAAGTATTCCACCAAGGTGAAGGAGGAGGTGAAGGAAGTGGAGGCAATAGTCATAGGGAAATGGGAATTGACCTCAGATGCTCAGATTCTAGAGGAATTTAGGGAGTGGATGGAGGACCCTGTATATTCAAGGACCAAGGATATGAAATACTTTAGAATATTCAAGATGTATTGGCTAGTCAAAACTCTAGTGGCTCAAGCATTAGAGAAGGCTAAAGAAGACCAACATGAAATCCTCCATACCATTAGGATGTTCGAGGGGAAATTTGAAGCAGTGTCCAGGACAATATTTTGGGTTAATTTCATAGTGTCCAAAGCAACAAACGATGAAAGAAAAGGGAAGTAGGGATAAGGTTCTGTTGAAATATTGTAACTTCAAAGAATAATCTACCTAAGAAGGAGTGTTGAATAATATTGTTATATTATATTTGTTAATCAGGCCCTATTGTGCCTTTGTAAAAGTCGTCCCTATTGTGACTTGACAATTAAATGTAAATTAAGAGGGTAAAGTGACAAGTCATCCCAGACCTAATTTTAGGCTGGCCAAACCACTATTTATAAGGAAGGTCGATGCCTCATTTGGACACACACACCAACTAGCTCTGTAGTGCACAAGTCTTGGAGGAGAACCTACTACAGTTAGGTGTGACGTCAAGGAGGGTTCTTGGTCTATATGTCTTGGTATATCTTGGTTAAATAGTGCACTACTCTTTCCTAGTGAAGGAGTAGAGGAAAATATTATGCTTTGTTTTTGGTCTATCTATATTGAGGAAGTTTTTGCGGGGTTTTCTTCCCCATGAGGGTTTCCCGGGATGATCTGTGTGTCTCTGTTGTTTATGTGATTTCATCTCTTTTAGTGATCTTATTTATGCAACTAATGTGCTAAATGATTGTAATAAAGAAGAATTGTAACTGTTAGTTCTAAAAGTAAAACATCAACATGGTATCAGAGAAGGCCTGAAAGTGACCAACTCACAGTTTATAAGAAGTGGCTAGCTTCAACGCACCCTCTCCAAGATTTAGTTTTAGTATTACATTTGATGCAAAATTAGGGTTTCTACATAAACCCTAAGAGTGACGTTTTCACCTTTGTTGGAGGATGTTGGTGAAACTAAGATCACCTAGGAACTCACCCAAGCAGGGCACATCACTTCCCTGGATTAGAATTCCAAAATTTGAAATTTGAGAAATTAGGATTTCCTCATAAAACCCTAAGTTGTAGTTGCAGTACCAGTTGCAGTTGCAATTGCAGTTGCAGTTGCAGTTGTAGTATCAGTTGCAGTTGTAGTATCAATTGCAGTTGCAGAACCAATTGTGGTTGCAGTATCAATTGCAGTGCCAGTTCATTCATGTCAATTCCTTCATGCCAGTTGTTGTGCCAGTTGCAGTATCAGTGGCAGTGCCAACACCAGTTGCAGTGAATTTTTTTTTGTGAATTGTTGGGACTGATTGTTCCAGTGCGCCTTACCTTAGAAAACCTCCAACTACCATGAAGCACCTTTGAAGTTTTAAAGGCTTGTTATTGCTTGTCATTGTTGCTGGATATTTGTCGATGCTATCAGAGGTATGTACTTACATATGTTTAAACTGTATCATTATCTTAAAGGGTACTTGTAGGAGAAATGATCTTTTGTCTAATAACAAATCATAGATCTAGAAGCATCTCAAATCCAGCACATTTAGAGGAACTATGCACCCCAGGTTTGATTACTTTGATATTCCTCTACTTGTTATGGAATTATTGTGATCTTATGAATATCCAGGTTGCATTTTGATCTGTTGAAGTTATCATACTAACCACTGGTCAAAATTAAAGTCAAAGTATTAGATTGATTAAATTTGAGATTACAGAGTTTATTCCCTAACTCAAATTTCTATCAAGATAGCATATTGTCTTAGTATAGAGGACAGGTTGAAGAAAATACTTGTCATCTTGAGTGAAGGAGACTCGGAAGAAAAACAACAACACTCATTCTTGAGGACAAGACTCTAGGTTCCAGGTTTGATTGATTAAATTGATAAGATTCAAATTTGCACATATGAAGTTTGATAATTGCTAAACATTATAATTGTGATAGCAATCTTTTAAATTTATTATTATTGAATACTTGGTAGCATGTGAGCAATATTGAGATAACTGCTTATTTTAATTATTTACTAGATATAACTGACATCTCCTCCAGGAGAAACTTCTTGTTTTGCTTCCAGGTTACCATGGAGGAATGATTGATCACAACATTATAAGAGTGTTTCTCTCATTTCTTATTATTATATTTCTTACTTTTTACCCTTGTTTCAGGTAGGTCACAAGTGATAGATCTAAAAAATCTACTGTGACGATTGTTCTCACTATTGTGTTTATTATTATTATAAAGAGTATTATTCTTGTCTATTGGTTCTCCCATGTTGTTCTTGTTCCAAGTAGGTCACAGGTGATAACCCTAAAGGAATCTATAGTGATGGTTGCAGGAGGAAACATATTAGATGAAACATGAAGCAGACTATCCAAGCTGTATACATGATCGTATACATCCATGTACCAAAGAAGAAGAAGAAGAAGTTACTTTTTCTAGATACAAAACATCTCATATGAAGACAGATCATGAGGAGTAGAAGGATCCAAAGATGATAGAACAAATCCCTCTAGTGTACTTGATCACTCTTCAGATCATCAGGAAGAGTTAGTAGAGCCAGAAGGGCCTACCTAGAATCAATGCAGTAACCAAGAAGAGACCATCATAATCTTGTTACACTTTGTAGGATGCAAAGCCATATAACATTGATGAGCCATTTCAGAGGGAGAAGATTGCTTCAAAGATTGTATAGACTCAGAGGGAGTATGGAAACTCATAGTGAGCATGATCTTAGAGAGGATCAGATGAGAAATAAGAAGTCTTCCAGGACTGATAGACAGATGCCATGAGTTGAGAAGACCATATCATAGCTTCAAATACTTCTAGGAGACGTGAAATCTCATGGGAATATTCCCTTGTTTCAGTGACAGAGGAGGAAGCCAGTCAGAAGGACTAGGATATGGATTTTTCCTTGAGACGAGAAGGGAATTCATTGGTGACTTCCAAGATTGATCTAATAGAACAATCATGTTGTAGATAACAATATAAATATGTACAAATCTTGATTTGTGTCCAGAGGATTCTCCCAGTAAGAGGGAGAAGACTATGACGAGACACTTGCTCTAGTAATCGAAGAAATAGTTCCAATGTTCGTGAAGACATCCAGAACAACCATGATTTAGATACAGTATGAGATTCAGAGGGAGAAGTCCTTGTATTTGAGATTGAATTGCCTCCATGAAAGAAGAAATTATAGCTTCAATATCAGCCACTCTTAGTTTCAGATGAATTTGTTGCCATGATAGAATAGAGGAGCTACTCTCAGAGTTCAAAAACTACAGTGAGAATATAACGGTCATTCTCATCTTCAGAAATAGCAGTTGCAAGTGCAGAGTCTTTGTTCCAGAAGGAAGAGTTGCATAAAAAGTAGAGGACAAACTCTCAGGTAGTGAGACAAACAGTGCTTTGTAGAAAGCACATAGAACCAACACATGATTATGCATATTGAGTTTCAACTGAGAAAGTGTACCAGGTTGGTACAATGTGATGTGAAAATTTGGTTTTGAAGTATAGGACAAGAAGACTCATGTCTCCAAGTTGAAGCAAGCTGTAAGAGCTTGGTATGGCAGGATTGATAGTTTTCTAATGAGCTTGGGTTTTACCAAGAGTAAAGTTGATCCCAACCTTTACTTCAAGATTGAGAATGATGGACCAATTATATTGTTGTTATACGTGGGTGACTTATTCTTGACACATGAAGAAAATCTCATCACAGATTGTAAGAAGAAGCTTGTCGCTAAATTTGAAATGGACCTAGGTCCGATGCACTATTTCTTAGGTCTTGAAGTATGGCAGAGCCCATAAGAGGTTTTCATTAATCAAGGAAATCATGTTGTGGAAATTCTGAAGAGATTCGACATGATGGACTGTAAATCCATGTCCACTCCTATGGAGACGAATATGAAGTTATTGGTTGATACTTCGTTAGAAATAGTTGATGTTACTCTATATAGACATGTGATTGGTTCGTTGATGTATCTAACAAATACCATACCAGATATATGCTTTGTTGTGAACACCTTGAGTCAGTATCTGGTGGAGCCCAGATGTTCACCTTGTAAATGCAAATCATCTGATGAGATACCTTAAGGGTACATTGGACTATGGCCTCTGTTATACTAGATATTGTGACTTTAGATTGTATGGCTATACTGATTTAGATTGGGTTGGAAGTGCTCCAGACAGAAAAAACACTTCAGGATGTTGTTTCTGTTTAGGGTCATCCATGACTTTGTGGAAAAGCAAGAAGCAATCCAGTATTTTTCTCAGTATGACAGAAGTAGAGTACATTGCAGCATGCTCCGCTATTTGTGAAGCCATATGACTTCAGAAGTTTTTGATAGGTCTATTGACCTAGAGATGGATGCTACCATGATATTTTGTGATAACTAGAGTTGCATAAATATGACATAGAACCCAATGTTCCATGATAAGACGAATCCCATTGAGATTCGTTACTACTACATTTGTGATATGGTACAGAAGGGAGTTGTTAAGATCCACAATGTTGGCATAGATGAGCAGGTAGAATATGTGTTGCCTAAGCCTTTTTCTTGTGTGAAGTTTGAGTACTTCCGAGACAAACTTGTTGTATTCTGAAAGGAATTCCCTTGAAAGGGGGAGTGACGTTGATGATACTATGGTATCCTGACCACTGGTAGGGAAACTCATTAGGATTTATATCCTAGGGATTGATCATCCCTGGACAGATCTCGTAAGGTTCAGATGGATGATCTATTGGAGTGCCTATGTATGTATATACTTGTTGTGGTCAGTAGTGTGGAAGATCATTAGGATTTATATCCTAGGTGGGATTTTATTATCCTTGGACAAATCACGTAAGGTTTGGATGGATGGTCTGTCAGAGTGCGCACTGTTGTTGTTGTTGTTGATGATGATGATGCTCCTGTCTCATTTTGTTTCCATTGATGTTTTTGTTCCAACTTCATGTTGTTGATGTTGATGTTGCAGCTTCATGTTGTTGATGATGATGATGTTACTCTAGCTTCGTGATGTAGACGATAACAATGCTCAGTTTCTACTGATGTTGATGATGAGAAAAACTTTCGATGATTTATAGATATGACAGACAGTGTTCCATATGTTGATGATGACATCTCCTCCTCTTGATGTTGTATTGAGTCTAGTCAGTTGTTATTGATGTTGTCAGTAGACTACCCATCTTGTTAAGGGCGAGTGTTGAAATATCGTAACTTCGAAGAATATTCTACCTAAGAAGGAGTTTTGAATAATATTGTTATATTGCATTTGTTAATTAGGCATGTTATCATACAATTTTTACTTTCCCAAAGCCCAAGGCAAGTGAATACAAGATTTGCGTAATAGGGGGTGACCTATCGCTACCACCTTAACAGGAAACCCCTTTCTATTTAGGAGTATATCAAAGTTACCCCAGGGGAGACATCCCTAGTTACCTAAAGAGTTGATAAGACTAAGGCAAGGATGCAAGAAAACCCCCCTCTCACTGGTTACTCAAGTCAAAAGGTTCTTAAGGTATTTAAGGGATGAAGCAATGGTAAAAATGGTCTGTACCTGCTTAGAACAAGACAACAAAGAAAATATGGCAGCTTTCAAGTACAAAATATGATGTTGTTTCTTAAGACCATGAACCTTCAAAAAATAGGCTAGCTGATATAAAGTTGCAACAATGTAATAGTTTACAACAGTAATAATTATTTTGTAACAACCACAAAAATAGTTCCTTGAAATTGCTTGAAAAAGACAATAAAATGTAGCTTTAACTATGTTGAATGATAATTAATTGTCGCAAGCAAATTTGGCAATGTCTAGCTAGAATTTAATGTCACTTTTGTAGAGAATTTGTTGCAGTTAGATGGCTGTAGCAATCTTTTGTAACAACATCAAATTCTAGTGCTCAAAATTGGAAGGAAACACCATGTAAACTTACCATTTATCTAGTAGATTGATTGGCAATTGTCACAAGAAATTTATGAGTGAGCTAAGTGAAAGTTATGTAGGTGAATGCAGAAGATTGGCATGAATTAGTTTGGATGTAGCAGTGATTTGCAACAATAGCAAGTTAGCTAAGGAATTAGTCTAGTCTAGGGTTAGTAAAAGTTAGCAAAATCTTCAAGGAAGAAGGTTTGAGTGCTTGTTTGATCAATCCTTCAATAAGAGAGAGACTTGAACTAGTGCCTTTTAGGGCTTATGGAGTTAAGTGGAGGATTCTTCTAAGGCTGCAAATCAATTTTGATAGTGCACAAAAGTCTAAGAGGGAGAATGCAGAGGAGAAGTAGTACCTTAAGTCCCCCTCTGCATTTTCCCAAACAAACAAGATACTAGGGTGTAGGCAATTCTAGGTCCTAACACCTTGCTCTCCTTAGGATTCTTATGGGAAAAATTTAGGCAAAGATAGCTAGGTCAAAACCTTAGAGTTCTTGCAAATTAGGGCTCTAGGGTTTTACTAGTTACTAGTGTTGATATTATGGTAGTTGCAGGAGGTATTTACCTCCATGTGTAAACCTAACGAGAATAGATTATTCTAGGAAGCATGAAGAAACCCTAGTGAGTTGGCTAATAACCCTAGAAGACAATTCGGCTCAAGAAGATAATTTATATTAGGTTATTAGCCTTCAAGAAAAGAAGTCGGCCAGAAGAAATATTATATACTAAGTAAATAGGCACCCAGAATGAGAAGTCGGCCCAGGCAGTTAGCCAGAATTAGTATAAATACAGGAGGTCGGTCTTCATTTTGGTAGGCATTCTCAGAATTGCAGAGCAACACTTGTGCACACTGCAGTTGCCTAGTTTGTGCACAAGTTTGGAGGAGAGTTGTCGTTGTAGCTGTTGCAGCTAGAAGATTTCGGTTTTGGCTTAGACTATCTCTTGGTTATGGTTTGGACTATCTGATCAGCTCTTGTTTGGTGCGCTATCCTTGGAGAAAGGTGCGCTACCCTTTTATTGGCTATCTAGCCTAGGGTTTTCTTCCAGAATGATTCTCTGTCAAGGTTAAGGTGCTCGGAGGGTGGCTTCGGCCTATGGTTGGGTGACAATAGTGATATTGTTGATGGTAAAACAAGCACATCCATTATATTCTAACACGTTATGGGCCCACACCTCCTTCATTCAGTCTAACCGTTGGAAGGAATCATAGCCATAAGGATATTAAGCTCGTTGAAGAACTGCCGCTAGGGTTTCTAGCAGGAGCATTCACCAAAGCACTGTAGCTAGGGTTACTAGCAGGTGCATTTGCAGAAACCCTAATCCTCTCGTTGAGGCACCTCAAGTGAAAGGATTGACCTAATTTTTATATAGACCAGTGCACCCTAGCCTAGCGCATCTCTTGGTACTCTCAGTAAGCCAAGACATCAATTTTGAGTTTTTGGTCAAATCTAGGGTTGACCAAATCAAAGAAGCCATGACCTAATCCATGAAGTAAAAAAAAAAGTTAGATGGAGCTTCTAACTTCAGAGCATGGAAGACAATGTTTGACCTCATCCTTTCCAAGAATAAAGCGCTAGATATCATGAAACCAGAGTTTGAAGAAGGAAAAGAGAAAGAACCGCAGAATGTTGCAGTTATGGAAAAGTTCAAAGACGATGACATCAATGCCATGAGTATCATAGTGGAATCTATAAAAGGCCACTTGATACCCTACATCTCCCATCTTGACTCATCGAAGAAGATGTACGATGCCCTAACAAACCTCTTCTCAGTTAGAAACATTGGACACGTAATGAGTCTAAAGAATGAACTCTGTGACATGAAGATGAATGATGATGACAGCATAACATCATACTTTGTGAGAATCTCCCAGTTAAGAGATCAACTACAAGCTATTGAAGAGATCATTTCAGAGAAGGAATTGGTAAANATAGTACTCAATGGTCTTCCCAAGACATGGGATGCATTTTCCGCAAGCATGAACACAAGGAAGGAGTATCCTACATTTGAAGAACTTTGGACTTGTTGTGCTCAAGAAGAATCAAGGATCAATGCAGAAGGGAAACCCCAAAAGAAGTACGATGATCAAGCCTTTACTGCAAGATTCAAGAATTGTAGGAACAAAAGGAAGTTTGGTTCAAGGAAGAAGCCAAATCAAGAGAAAGACATGTCATAAATACAATGCTTCAACTGTCAAAAGTATGGTCACTAAAAGAATCATTGTCCTGAGCTAAAGAAAAGGAAGGGGACACACGAAGCATCAATTGTCGAAGAAAAGGAACCTACAAAGAAGACCAAGCAGGATAAAACATACTTCTTCTTCTAAGACAAGGTAACAATACTCTTCATAGTTCTTGTACATACCACGTTTTTTGTACATATCTTGCATATCTACTTCTTAGAAGATAATATGTTCAAAGAGAAACTATACCTAAGGAAGAAACAAAAAGGATTGCTATCATTATGACTACAAGTCAAACAATACAAATAAAAGGATGAAGTACATCAAACAATTCATGTGGAAGTTATTACATAAGTAACAGCTGCAAGATAAGCCAAAATCAGAATCAATCTTGGAGTAAAAGAGAAGAAGTAAAAGACAGGAAGAAGTTAGCAATCAAGAAGAAATTGAAGAAAGACTTATGACACCTTGCAGAAGGCAATAAGGATGCAGACAAAGGCGTGGACTCTGTTAGATGGAGGGAGACGATTATATATTTCCAAAAGAAAAACATGCACTCATACATGAGGAAAGGATTAGGAGGGAGCTAATCCTATGATCCATTGAAGATGATGAAGTATATATCCATGGTAGAAGCCATGAAAAATAATACGTTTTCAGTTTGACCTTAGAAGAAGTCTTCTTCGAAGAGAAGCCTTAAAGTATCCCTGATTGTCCATCCACATCCGTGATTCTATGATGAAAGGAAGAAGTGGAATATTTAGGGCATGGAATCTATAAGAAACTCCATGGACCCAAGAGCTAAACATAAGGAAGAACATGAATATTACAAGAAAGAAAGAGAAGCCATAACAACTAGTCATTGTATTGATAATCACAAGATTACTAGCCTGATATGAACTCACTAAAAGAAATCAAGCAAAGGAACTGAAAGTTGTGATGAAGAACAATTTATACGAATGCAAGCATTGCAAGATCTAGAACTAGAGGTTCTCCTGGATGGAGGGAGAAGACTATGATGATTACTTGTTCTAGTAAACCAGACATAACTCTACATGAGTCATTATATCATCCGCAATATCCATGGGTTGGAGTTCTACATAAAATGAATGCAAAGACTGTTCTCCAGAGAAATTGAACCAAGAGTGTATGAAGAGAAACCTCAAGGCTTTGATGCATACCAGAAAGAGACCCTTGTATGCAGATGAAAGAAGACAACTTGGTGGAGAACCTCCAATGCACAACAAAAGCGTGATGAAGACTTTCTATAATAGAGATATTGTATTAGAATGGTTACTCAGAAGCTCAAGATGATGGATCACTAATCCATGACAAACTCCCATGATGGCCAAAGAAGTACATCTTGGATATGTTTCAGTTTGACCCTTTCCACGATGTTGTGAGCTAGTAGGAACCAAAGAGGAATCCAACAATGATATACCTTATTAATCAAAGCTATATGAAGCCTTCAAAGAAAAACCAGTGTTCCAAAAAACTGAAGTGCATTTGAGATCAAGCATTACATTCTCCGTGATGAAGTCCAGAAAGGAAAAAGTGGTTCTCCTATATATATCTGTACATATGAGCAGATAAGCAGACATTTTGGTAAATCTTCTGTCCAAGATGAAAGAGTTTGCGTACTCAAGTTGGAGCTCGTGGAGACAACTTCCTTATTGAAAAAGGAAGAGATGACTCTCAGGTTGGGAGGGAGAACTGATGTGTTATTGATTTATGGACAATCATTTTTTAGTTCGAAAAATGGTCTAGGATGAGCAGTTCCTTTCCAGTTCGGAAAGTGGTTTAAGATTTCTGACAGACAAGCATTTTCCAGTTCGGAAAATGGTCCAGATCAAATGATCATTTTCGTAATACCTCAAAACCATTACCTATAATACCTCCCTATCTATGAGGGAGTGTTGATATTATGGTAGCTGCGAGAGGTATTTACCTCCACGTGTAAACCTAATGAGAATAGATTATTCCAGGAATCAAGAAGAAACCCTAATGAGTTGGATAATAACCCTAGAAGACAAGTCGACTCAAGAGGATAATTTATATTAGGTTATTAGCCTTCAAGAAAATAAATCGGCCAGAAGAAATATTATATACTAAGTAAATAGGCACCCAAAATGAGAAGTCGGCCTAGGCAATTAGCCAGAATTAGTATAAATACAGGAGGCCAGTCTTCATTCTGGTAGGCATTCTCAGGATTGCAGAGCAACACTTGTGCAGACTACAGTTGCCCAGTTTGTGCGCAAGTTTGGAGGAGAGTTGTAGTTGCAGCTGCTGCAGCTAGCAGATTTCAGTTTTGGCTTATACTATCTCTTGGTTATGGTTTGGACTATCTGATCAGCTCTTGTTTGGTGCACTATACTTGGAGAAAGGTGTGCTACCCTTTGTTTGGCTATCTAGCCTAGGGTTTGCTTCCAGAATGATTCTCTGTCAAGGTTAAGGTGCTTGGAGGGTGGCTTTGACCTATGGTTAGGTGACAATAGTGATATTGTCGATGGTAAAATGAGCACATCCATTATATTCTAACAACTAGATCAAATCAATGATAAGTTTTGGTAAATATAAAGTAAGAAAGTAGCAAATTAAGTTCCTTACTTCAAGCATTAAGTATACTGTGCAATCTCATAATCTTGTATGAGAAAATAAAACCATACATAAACCATTCAATAAATGACAAAAATGCATATTTTACCTACTTGCACCAAGAATAATCATGAAAATACCATGCAATATCACCATACAAGATTCCAAGATTAATCCACTTGCAAAACATCAACCTTATACAAGAGTGTGCCTCAAAAATTCAGCCAATAGCCCTTCTAGGGAGAAAATTTCAGACCTCTCCTCTTGTGTGAGGAGTTGTGATGATAAAAATGAATGTACTTTATGTTTATTTATACAAAACTAGCGACCTTTAATTAATTTCAGGTCAAATAAAGGCTGACCTGGCCAATTTACAAATAAATTCAAATTAGAAATAAATAAAATTAATTAGCATCTAAAAACACTTACAAGGGTGACGTCATTCCCTTCTAGGGTGATGTTGAGCCCCTAAGGTGGAACATTGGGCTCCAGATGCTAAATGTTTGGCCTCCAAAGGCTCTGGATGATGCCCACACATGCCAAATAGCTCATAACTACCCTCAAAATGAAAACCCTAGCTCTAGATGACGTGTAGGGTCATGATGGTGATGTCATGGGCTCTCGAAGGTCAACGTTCAGGTGGAAAATCAATATCCCCTTGGGTCTAGGTCTGCTAGGGTGCCTCTAAGGTGACATCCTTCTTTCTTCCTGGTGAAAATCTATGATGTCTTATTTCCCCTGGTCGAGGTTACAACATCCATTTGTGCACTTTCAACCCCATGAAGGTTCGAGCTAATCATTCCCCCATGTGTACATGTCCACCTGACAAGTGTAAGTTTTAAACCTGCGAAGTAAAGCAATGCATATAGATTCTTAAGCAATACAAAAATTA
>JASDQU010229975.1:0-17130 GCA_032191745.1 Picea mariana | reverse complement strand
TATCAATATGGACAAATGCTTCACAACCGAAAGTTTTCAAAAAAGAATAGTTTACCTTTTTTCCTGTCCATTCCTCCTCTGGAATTATACCATCCAAAGAGATTGAAGGTCCTCTATTTATTAAGTAAACAACAATATCTATAGCATCTTCCCAGAACTATAAGGGAAAACCGGCATGCAATATCATACTCCTTGCACGCTCCATGATTGTCCTGTTCATCTTTTATGACACACCATTTTCTTGTGGTGTTCTTGGAACTATCTTCTCTCTATGAATCCCATGGTGTGAATAGTAATCATAAAATTCCTTTCTGCAATATTCACCTCCATTTTCTGATCTAAGACACTTCAAACTTTTTCCTGTCTCATTCTCAACCAACGCTTTCCATTTCTTAAAAGTATCAAAAACATCAGAATTTTTTTTAATGCAATAAACCCAAGTTTTTCTAGTTGCATCATCAATAAAAGTAACATAATAACGAGAGCCGCCAAGAGATGATACTTGAGCTGGTCCCCATACATCTGTATGCACAAGCTCTAACCTTTCATTCTTCTTTTATTTTCCGACTCTGAGAAATCTGACTCTCTCTTGTTTTCCATAAACACAATGCTCACAGAAGTCCAAATCAATTTGTTTAAGATCTGGCAACAAATTTATTTTGTGAAGTATTTGCATTCCCTTCTCACTCATGTGTCCTAGCCTATGATGCCACAGTGTTGTATCCACTCATGTAGAAGATAAAGATATAGAAGAGTCAGTACTACCAGTACATAAATACAATGTACCTACCTTCTCTCCTTTTGCTATCACCAATGATACTTTGATGACCTTCCATGTCTTATCTGTAAATATGGATATACAACCTTCACTTGCCAACTGTCCTGTTGAAATTAGATTTTTCCTTAAATCTAGAACATGTCTTTACCTCTTTCAACAACCACTAGTTTCCATTGCGTTGCTTTATTTTTGCCTTTCCCATTCCAACAATTTTGCATGGTGCATCATCACCCAAATGAACCTGTCCAAAATCACCTTGAACATAATCTAGAAAATGTTTCCTATGGGGTGTGGCATGAAATGAAGCCCCTTAATCTACTACCCAAGACACAAAAATATTATCTACAGAAAGAATCAAAGAATCTTGTAACACATCACCTATTACATTTGCTTCATGATTTATCTCCTGTTGTCCATCTCTTTGTTTCTTTGGAGCTCTACAGTCTTTCTTCATATGTCCTTTCTTCCCACAATTCCAACACTCTATCTTTCCAAGTCTCGATTTGGATCTGCCCTTCCTAGAATTCCCGCGGTTCCCTGAGCCCTTTCCTCTATCCTTTTGTCTTCCCCTTTTCTCCATGGTCAATGCATTACCTGATGTCTCACCTGTGATTTTCTGTCGCATTTCCTCACTAAGGATAACACCAACAAATCATCAAATTTTAAAATATTTGAACCAAAGACAGAGTTACTTACATCCATGACCAAGCTGTTCCAGCTTTCTGGCAATGAGCACAATGTTATAAGAGCCCTAACCTCATCATCAAAGTCCACTTTTACAGAACTTAGTTGATTAGTAACTGTATTAAATTCATTTAAATGATCTGCAACAGACCCACCTTCTGACATCTTCATATTAAATAATACCTTCATTAGAAATACCTTATTGGAAACCGAGGGTTTTTCATACAATTTAGCCAACATGTCCATCAGATCCTTCGTTGTCTTTTCTTTCGAAATATTGAAAGCCACGGACGTTGCCAAGCTCAGTCGTATCATTCCTAGAGCCTTTCTATTAAGAATCTCCCATTCTTTGTCCTTCATGGAAGTCGTCTTCTTTGCTACTCCGCCCAATGGTAGGAATAGATCCTTCTGATATAAATAATCTTCCACCTGCATCTTTCATAATTGGTAGTTTTGGCCATTAAATTTATTGACCCTAAACTTTCCATCTTCCGACATTACTCCCACTCGAACCAGGAACCCTCTTTCCCTGCGAGTTACCTTTCACTCTGATACCAGTTGTTATAAAAACATGAACATGGAGCAATAAATTAAAACAAATGCAGAAACAAAACACAGAAGATACACAATACAATAGAGACACAGATTTACAGGGTTCACCCAGTGTGGGCTACATCCACCAGAGAAATTGTCAAGTCCTTCCTTTATTATTATCCAGCATATGAAGGGATACAACCTACAACAAACCCGTTGTAACTTCCTCTTCTTTCTCTCACAGTCTCTCATCTCAGAATACACTATTCACCATGTTGCATAGCCGCAATACATTTCCCTCATATTAGAGGGTTTCCTTCTAGGGAAAAAAACCCTAACATAATTTCTACCATTAGATCTGCCACCTTATAATGAATGGTCCATATTTACAATGAAATTACAATATACATTTACAAGGCAATTTTTCCTTCAAGGGCTTTGCCCCCAAACCCCGTAGAGGGGGTACCCCCACTCTGCACTCCCCCGCGTGGAAGAGTGTACATACTTCTGGGGTGTAAAGTATTCATGGGGTATAAACACAGCTGACAAACACAAGACCTATGAATCAGGAAGATAATTAGGCTCCACAACCAACACCTGCTTCAATTCTTTAAGATCGTCACTTTCCATAGCTGCATGGGTTTTCTCTATTACTTGGGTACCTATCATATAGATTTGGATGGTAACACTCTAAACCAATATCCAAGACAACAATTAAGAAGAGACCCCCCAATTCCACTGCTCCAGAATACATAACCTATTGTGCCACACAAATACAACCTCGTAGGGAAGAACAAAATAAACAAAGAAAATTTGCAAACCAAGATATTACATGCGATAAATTGAATTGGAAACCAAACCTTCCCCTTCTCCACCATCCACAATAGCATCTCAGCAAACCAATCCTATGCTCGCCCTTTCTAAAACTCCAACAGACCTCCCACACCATCTCTAGATTCACTCTTGAGAAATGTGCCCAACCATCACCAAACAACACCTTTGGTCCATTTCCCTAGGAAATTATGTGCTCAAATAGTCCCATGCCATTTACATAGTTTCATTATGGAGTAATGATATCCCATGAGTGAAACCTGCCGTACTAAATGAGAGCAGGGGGATCACTTTCTCTTGATGCATTTCCACATGCAACTTTAGTTATGAGACCTCGATAATGGAAAATTGGATTGGATGTTCATTAATTCCCACTACAAATTGAATTTGATGTTCAATACTACCCACTAATTCAAATATTTAGGGGATTATGACATGGTTGGAACCCCCACTTTCCATAATGGTTCTAGGATTCAAAGAAGTTGCATATTTTGCCCATGCATTCACCTCACCATTTAGATTCATCCTGATATGGAAGATGGAGACCTTATTGAATTGTGATAAAACCTGTTTGATTATAGAGACAATGCCTTGTAGCTTGTTCCCTCCATGGTTCATTTGGGTAATTATTGCTTTGATAATTAGCAATAAATCCCCAAAGACAGACAAGTTCTTGATCCCATGTTCTTTTTGCGATGAGGATTCCACACCATAGTGAGTAAGCTTTGTCTATATTGTTCAACACATTTCCCAGCCCCTAGGTGTAATGAACGATCTTGCTCCTACTGGGATCATGGAGACTCTGCCTACACCTACCACCCTTGATAAGCATTCATTATTTACTCTTAAATCTTTGTTTATAATTTTACAATTTAATCTTATGTTCAATTTATGAATGAAATGGGTATGGAATCTATGGTTTTAATGAGTTATGGATGTTAATTTCCATTCCATTATTTAGTTTAATACATGTATGAATTTAACTGGTATTGGAGTTTTAATGGATTTGAATTTAGATTGAGATCTTTGAACCTAGGTTGTATCCCTTCCTTATGGGTTGGGTAATCCTTCAAAGGGGACATTACATTGCCATTCCCATTATTTTCACAACTCTGCAACAAAAATTATTCCAAGGAATGCATACAAATTCCAGAGATCTAATCTTCATTACTCAATATATGAGAATACACAAAACCAAAAAAAACATGCACAATCAGTGATGGGTAAAGATTCACCCATAGATTAACTATAAGAATCCTCTAATTTCAAAGAAAGGATGGGTGGGATGAATTTCCTCAACTCTCTCCCACACATTCTCCTCACACTGGGAAAAATGAGCTCTCATTGCAAATTTTAGAATATATATGTACCACTTAGGGAAAACAAAATCAATCCTAATTTTTAACCAAAACTTTCCTTGCCTAATTTAAATTTCATGTAATTCTTATTGCCCAGTTTGATAACATGACACATGCCCTTGTCCAATTTTTTTATTTATCCAAGATAACCAAAATTCAACAACATATTTCTTATTCAAGCTAATTATATGGCTACTTTTATTTTTCTATATAACCATGCATGGGAAATCCCTAAAGACTTCACTGCCATTGACAGGTGGTAACCAAGGTAAACTGTTGGTGCCTAAATTTTGAGCACCAACCCTAAGAGTAGTAATAGGTTTGAACCCATCACCTCCCCAACTTGGGGGATATATCTCACGTTTGGCTCATGGTCACTTGAGCTAACCCTCGGGGCTATTCTATTTTTACATTACACCAATTGATGAAAGTTTTAACTTGAACTAAATTTTTCACTATAGAAATAATATATACAACAAATTGTATATTTGAATATGTAAAGAAAATTTAGAAGTAGAATCATCATGATCTAGTTCCTTCTCCTCCTTGCTAATGTTGATAACCCCTACTTTGACACCCAAGTATCTTGTTATCTAGTGCTTTCCTTACTGCAAATAATATTAGAAGCTCACAAAACAAAAATACACTGTTGGAATATTCAACTCAAAAAAAGATAGCAAAAGCAATTTTGGAAACCAAAAATCTCATGTACAATACACAAAGATATTCTTCCCATCAACTAAGACTACCATTCAAATAACTTCAAAGATTACAAGGGCTCCCTTACTGGGAAAATGGCCCAATTAGAAAAAGAGACAAAGTACATCAAAACCTGATTGGATAATCTACTACCAAAACTATTGTATGATCCTGTACGAAGACAACACGACTTTTATTTTGATACTCATGTTATTTTGCATGGCTTGTAACACAATACTTGCACTATCTATGCAATTTGTACACTGAAACTCATGTAGACTGCGCGTCCTATACCATAATACCTGCACTATCCTACGATGGTTTGATCCTGCTGCTGCACATTTTCTCTCTCTCTCTTCCTTTGGCCTATATCTCTAGGTGGTAGTCCTTCTCCACTTATCCAAGATCTCTTTGAATCACAGTCGTTTGTGATCCAATCCTTGAGAAAAAGTTCTTCTTTGCTCTTGTCCAAGACCCCTTTGACTCACAATCCTTCATGACTCAAGCACTTGACCAAAAGTTGTTATTTGCTCCAAAGTGAATGGAATCGACTCCACACTAGAAAAAGTCCTTCTTTGTTATCTTTATGTGAAAATTATCTTCTCCTTCACGCTTGCCATGCTTTTATAAGATAGAGTTATGACCTAACCCTAATCTCCAAATTGACGACTAAGATTAGTTCTTAACTCACTTGATATCAAAGGCTATATTTAATTCACTAATGCTAATTAAATCATTTCCTTAAATAAAACTCAACTCACTAACAAAATCACTTTACTTTAATAATTCCTTTAATTAAATTAAAGTCTAAATGTAGAAGGATTTTGGACGAATTCCACACATATAGACACTTAAACCTGTGCGGAAATACTTTTCCGATGCTACCAAACATCAACACTCCCTCTTATCAAGGAAGGTATTTCTCGAAGAGCCACCTAGAACTGGTTCTCCCTCTAACCCAAGCACAATGCCACACACATCATCCTACTCACTAGAATCCTCCAACCCTACTAGTCCGTTTCTCCCTGAATACTAGAAGTCACAGAATTGATTATGCTACATATTAGTTGCATGAAGTTTGGAAACTTCGTCAAAGGATTTCTCTCCCTCAATGTGCTCCTAAGCATCCATCGATGTCATCTCGTACCAACTTGGTCTCTTGATAGAAATAGAAGGGGATAACTCCTTCTTCCCATCTGAAGGTTGACTCCCCACACTGGAAGCCTGTGAACTCTGCTCATCCTTCGGCCACTCACCCTTCAGAGCCTCTTGATCCTCATCCTATGACACTAACATCAATCCAACATCCCCTTGAATCCTCTTACAGGATGGCCCTGCAGCCTGTATAAAATGCCATCTTTGACACCAATCCTCATTGTTGTGTCAGGGATAGCTCCCTCTGGACATATGAGTACTTTCCCTCTTTGAAAAGTCACGACAATACCCATGTCCTCCAAAATTGAAATTGAGAGAAAGTTCGTCTTCAGCTCTGGTACATAAAGCACATCCCATGTCTTTAAAAAAACTCCTAACTCAAGCTGGAACATGATAGTTCCCTTCCCCTTCATTGCATACTTGGAATAATCACCAAGCTCCACATGGACATTTGAGTCCTTCATCAGACTATTGAATAGCTTCTGTGAATCTAGCTCTAGTTGATTTTATTAATATAAAATCTAGGATCTTGTCTTGGGATAATGGCCCAACTGAAGAATAATATAAAACAACAAAATATCCTAGCCTATCACACCTCAATATTTGTCCTTTGATCTTTTTGGATGCTACTCCTTTACTTCCCCTTGCTCCTTTCCTTGGAACTTGCCCCTGCACACTTGGATAAAATTCCTTCTCCGCCCAATTCAATGAGATCACCCTATATCACTTTGTGTGTCTTTATCTCCACTGAGAAGTAGCCAACTCTTACAACCTATCAACTTTTTTGTTGTTGTACAACCCTATACCCGCAACTTCTCTACTGCCTAGATCTATCCTTGCTACCAGATCTGTTTTCTATTCACGGCGCTGATCTGATTTCTCCTACTACTTTTATGGCTCAGATCTACCTAAATTTGTCCTTGTTACCATATTTGTCTACTATTTCCTTTCCCGCTTCTCTTCTCCTTTAGACTAAATAGATCTCTAGGTGAAAGTCCTTCTTCACCCCTTACTAAGATCTCCTTGAGAAAAAGTCCTTCTTTTCTCTATCTATGAGTCACTAAATCCAATAGATCTATCATCCTCTATTCTCTAGCTGAAAGTCCTTCTTAACCCATCTAAGATCCCCTTGAGTCACAATCTTTCATGGCTCAAGCACTTGAGGAAAAGTCTGTCTTTGCTCCAAAGTTGATGACTCAAGAACATGAGCAAAAGTCCTTCTTTGCTTCTATGTTCTCTTATGTGGATTTGATCTCTAGGCAAAAGTCCTTCTTCACCTATTCGATATCTCCTTGTTGGCTTCTCGACCTAGTTCCATTGCTCAGCAAGACACCCAACAAAAATTTCCTACTGCTCGGACCATGTTTTCCACTGTCTGGACCTATGATCTTCCCTAACTGCTGAAACTACCCCTGTATCGACCTGTACAGCCTTTGCTAGTGCTAATCCGTGCTAACCATGCAGACTGTATGTTGATACTCATGCTATTTCTGCACGACCTATAATAAAATATCTGCATTATCTACGTGACCTCCGCTAGAATACTTGCACTGTACCGTGGAAGTCGATCTGATTATAGTATGGTTTTTTCCCTGAAATTTGTCCTTCAATTTCTGCCTATTGCTTATGGATTTGTTAAGATATCCTATAGATCTAATAGATCTACTATCAACTACTATAGATCTGATATCCGGCTTCCTCTTAGAGCATGTTCTCTAATACCATGTTAAAAAATCCTACTCTTGCACCTAGGTATCTTGTTATCTAGTGATTTCCATGTTGCAAATCAGATTAGCAAATTTTCCATGATCTTTGCCCTTTTTCACCTTGGTGGTTGACATTGCGCCCTAGTAAGTGGTCACCCTTAGGGATGGGTTTTCTACTGGGAGGTCCCCTTGACAAGTCATCATGTCATTCTTGATCATACTTACCACTTTCCACACTTCATCCCATTGCCTCCTTATCTTTTGGGATTTTCAGGTGTACTGACCCAAGAAGGGATTGTCCCTCATTTCATGGGAAGAAGGGGCTGAAGGCCCAAAGGGAATGTAGCTATAAAAAGATAAAATCCAAATCATAACCTTCCAGATGCTCTCCCAAAGAGGTCTATAGAACAATAATCTTTCTCCTAAAAATTTAAAGACCTGCAAAAGCAAACACATATATATAAATGTATCTTTTGTTGAGGGATCTACACAAGTGCGTTACAAGCTAAACTTTACCCCCATGGCACTTTGTGTACCTCTACCTTCAAGTGACACTATGGTACCCCCCCCAAGCCATATGTTACCCCATAGGGAGTACCCAATTGTTCTAGACGTTAATTAATTAATGGAATTAAACGTGCTTGGAAAACGGATGCATTGAAAATGAAGGTGCAACACACCCTCTACAAAGGAACCCATAAATGAGACACTACGAACCCTTTTATGTCATGAACCCCATGCCCAAAATTCTTACCCCATCCACTTCATCTTCTCCACATGGCTTAGAGGGGGGTCCACTTGGGAAACACTCCTTGACTTAGGGAATGATTCACCCAATAAGTCACTTTGTCAACCCTTCCATACCTAAACTTGGAAAGTTGCATAGAGTTTTTGAGCACTTGTTTAATTTGATGAGGTAGTTTTTGATGCACATGCTTAGGTGACTCTTTTATTGACTTTATTTACTTATCATGATACATTTGACTTGAGATCCTTGGAGGGAATATTCATTGTCTTTGCAAGACCTTGCGTGGTGAACAATTTTGGAGGAACAATCCTAGTTTGGGCTTCCTTGGGGCATGAAGCCCACAGGTTGGATACTATGGCCCACACACTAGATGATGATGGCATCCTTTGGAGGCTTGAGAGACACCATGAAGGACCTATCCTATCCCTTCATCACCCCAACGAGTTTCCTTTGGAGGCTAGAGCGCCACATCTTGGGGATTGACGTCTTGTTGGGGCTAGGGTTTGGAGGTGGTGGTGTTGATGATTGACACTTGGAAAATTTTGAAGAGGAGAAGCCTTGGATTGATGGATAAGACGTTAGCACATGAGGAGGATGACTTTGGAGGCCCAACGTTTCATCCCCAATCTCAATGACTTTCTCCAAGTGCCAAAATGTTTCCCTAAAAGGGTGACGACATGCTTCTTTTAGGGTTTTCTTATATGAAAAATCAAATTTAAAGTTGTAAAGGGGGAAAGTAAGGGAGGTCGGCCTCCCTACTTTGTTTTTTACCCTAAGTTAAGTGGACAAACTTTATTTTAGAGTTTTAGTATAAATAAGGATCAAACTCATTTCATTTTATCATAGCGATCTCACTTGGAGAAATGCTCCTTGGCTGAAATTTGCACCCTATTTGAGAAATTTTATCTATCTCTCTTGCTACTATTTCTTGTGATTATTTGTCTTGGCTATTGGATGAAGAAGTAAGGCATTATCTTTCTTGGAGGATATTTCTTTCTTTTATGGTGGAATTTTCTTGGTTAAAATGAGTTTATCTTGTTAATGCTTGGACTAGGTAAGGAATCTCTCTTATTATTGCTTCTTTTCTTGGCTGAAAGGTTAATTTGTTAATATTTTTGGGAGTATAAGGGCATAAAGCCCCACTAAGTCCATCATAATTGTCTTGGAATAATTTATTGCACAAAGGAATACTAGGAGAAGTAAAGGGTTACACCCTCCTAGGTTTTTCCTAGCTAGTTTCACTTTCCTTGGGAAGTAAAAGGGCTTACACCCCCAAGGAAATAGCACAACTAGCTATCTCATTTAAAAAAATACATAACACAATAGTTAAAGGCACTAGTCTCTTGCATTGGAGAAATAAAATCATCACATTGGGATACGTGGAATCACGAGATATTGAAATTGTTTAAATTAGAATGTTTTCTATATGCATAAAGCTAGCTAAGGCCACTAGGGCATCTTGTTTCTCCAAGTATTTATTGCTACTGTAATAATTTTATGCTACAGCCATTAGGGCTGCAACAAAACATTTCATAACTTTCAAATTTACTCATTTTCTAACCGTCAAAATTTGTCAGGAAGCTACCAAATTAATCTACTAGTTGTTGTGCTTATTTTGGGTGGTTTACTTGCAAGTTTCGGTGGTTGGAATTTTCTTCTGTAGCAATTGCATGCTACAGACATAAGGATGCAATAATATCTCTTCAATACTTGTACCTAAAAGCCTTTAATTGTTTTTAAAGTTTTGTGCTATCATACTTGAGTTACACTAGTAATTGCTAGCTAATCCCTTGCATATTTTCTTGGATTTTAGTGATTTGTTTAGAAGCTCTTTCTATCATTTCATTGTTGATATATATCACTATATATTTCTGCTAATTGGGATAACAAGATTCACTTGCTTTTCCATTAGATTATTGGGCTTGTATCTTGTTTTTTCTTGTGTCTCGGGTAGGTACAACAATCCTCCACAAGTACTCAAGCTCTTGGCAACCATTTACCATTTCTGAGACTTGTTTCCAAGCCATCCTCCACTTAGTAGTTTGACCTATAAAAGTTTCATTTCCATAACTTCATTTTTCATCTCATTTCCCCCTAGGGTCACTCGGGATTTCCCCCTTGTGTTGGATTTATCCTTCACTAAAGCCAAGGGAGGGTTTATCTAAGGTGACAATGGGTAGACTCTTCCACAATTATCGTCATCTCATGGATTGGTTCGGGATTTCCCCAACCTACAGTTTGAACGATAACAAACTCAAAGAAAGATAGCAAAAGCAATTATGGAAACCAAAAATCTCATGTACAATACAAAAAGATATTGTTGAAGTTATGATTGTACTGAGAGGGGGAGGTGAATCAATATAAGATATTTTTTACTTTATTTAACCATTCATCAATCATTCATTAGCTGAGAAACAATTATCACATATAAACTCAAATCATAATGCACATAGTTTAACATGGAAACCCAATCAAGAGAAAACCATAAACTTATCTTTATAAATGTATATAGGCATCAACCTATTGTTATAATATTTGTAAACACCAACCTATTGGAGACACCAATCCCCTCACTTGAGCACCAACTCAATAACATTTGTTTAGACAACAATATAACATTATCATACACATATTACTTCTGATTTCACCTACATGCTTCATTCCATAGACAATCCTTCAAACCCTGGTCACATGTAGCCTTCATGCCCTAGCTAGTTGATGCAACCCCCCCTTCTCTCCTAAGGGCTACGCGACCTCCCGGTCAAAGATCTTAAACTCCGAGACGAATTGGCTCTCTGAGACCTTAATGGTCTCACTTGCGAATTAACACAGGTCCTCTCAGTCCTCTAGTGCAGGTTCTATGGCACCCATGACCTCTTTCTGCAACTGCTAAACTCTCAGGTTTCAGGTACTAGCTCTTTTCTCATTAGCCCCCCGTCACATGTGACCTTGGCTAGTTCCTTATGTAAACATATGATTGCGGGCGCGCCTAAGAGTGGTTTGGGATCAACTGCTTTTCTCCCCGCAATTTACCTCCAATTGCCACGTACCTCTTCACCGATACTGTGGTTTCGATTACGGCCCACCCTCAAAATTTTAACGTCCGAGCACTTTATGGCCTCGCAATTAAGCGTGACCGTCGATCTTACGATATTGACGGTGCTTCTGGACTAACGACTCAGATTAGCCTCTTCCAAACCAATGATTCAGATCTAATTCTCCCAAATCGGGCAGTTGATACTTACTTCGGTTATTTACCCAGATCCCATGGATTTATGCCACTTGCCCTCTGGATCGGATGATTGACGTATACTTTGGGTCTTTATCAAGGATCCATAGATTTGCGCCACCTGTTCTTCAAATGTGACGGTTCATATCTACTTCGGACGATCCGACACTTGAGATTTCCTTCGGATGATCCCAAATTACTTCAGGACTTCAGAACTTTGGTAATTTCCCTCTCTTGTGTGTGTGAAATGCTAAGGCTTGTGCACCTTGATTTGATCAGACGGTTGTTGGTCCTCTGAATCGATGATCCAACGACCATTGTCGCTCTCCCTCCTGATCTTTTGAATTCCTCTGACTTAGGAGAATTTATAAGTATCCAAAGGCCTCGACCTTTGTTCCTCCTACAAGTTCGTCTCTTAGACCTCGTCTGAATTTATGGAAAGCACTATCCCTTCTGAGCTTACGTCGATGGACTTTGACTTCACCCTGGCGCACACTTGCACTCTGCGTGCAAACTTGCACTGCTTCTCCCTGAGTTTTCAACTTACTCAGTCTCTAAAGGACTCGGCCCTTCTGCGTCTTTCAAAAGACTTTCTAGTGCCTTCCTGGCACAGTCTGCGCTCGATCTCTTAAGCTTTCGAACTTGAAACAAGTTCACCTCTATGCGCACTCCTTGCGCTTAGTATGCACACTCTGCATACAAAATTTCCACGCTATCTCTTCTGAGCTTCGAGTCGAAAAAGACTCTCTTACACGCACTCCTTGCATTCAGTATGCACTCCTTGCATAACTTATAGAAGAGAACAATTGAAACTTATACTAAAACCTTACAGTTTCAGATATTCAAAACAAAAACTCATTCATTCATGAAAATAACAATAACAGGGAATTGCAAACACTAACAACACTATGCATTTGGATCAATTTTCCTCTGTTATATTCATTCAAATGTAAATGGCTATAGCTATGATCAAATAACAACTAAAAACTCAGAATTTTCCTACTAACTCACAGCAGCCTCATTTGGGCGTACAAAACCTCTATTTATCTCAGAGGGTCCTTAGGGTTCCCCCTGACTACTCGTCTACTCAAAACAAAAACCTAAATGCTACCTAAGTTCGGTTACATTCAAGGATAGGAGTGAAACTCCTAGATCACTCATGATCATCAGCTTCCAAGCGCTTGATCTTCTTTTGTTTTTCCAATCAGCTCCAAAAGATTCACAGTAACTCCCATTGTTTCAGATTCTGAAATGATCCCCAGGTGTTGAGTTGTCCTACCACATGTGATCGCTAATGATGCTCCTTCATCACTAGCCTTATAGCATCATTCCCAGAATATGATCCTAGATTGCAACATCAAAACCTAAAAAAAGTGCACATTGTAACATCACAACCTCAAAACAACGCACATTACAGCATAACAGATCTTCAGTCCTTCATAGCTCACCTTAAGAACAATAAAATCCCAAGAAGACTCATATTGCACACCTTTATACCCCCAAAATACACCTTGACTCCTTTAGCACACTTGATCTATTTCTTGAATACTCTTCAAATGCACACATTTATCCTATATTTATAGTATTTATGTCTCCACTTTCAGGACCGACCTGTAAAGACTAATGAGCTGACCTAAATTTTTTGTCTAGGTTGTCGGACGAAAAAAAATCATATCTCCTCATTCCTAGGGAGTTAGAGTGAATGTCATATACTGTTGGAAAGGTCTCGAAATAATCCTTCCAACCATATAACCTATTCTCCAATTTGAGCTAGGTATATAGGGTAAACATTACTTCAAATATAGAGTATCCAAACTGAGCATCAAAAATCCAAAAACGATATTTCCAATAATCTCCATCTTGCAATATTGATCTTGAACATCCATAGTCTCCCCTTGTCTTTGACATCAATGAAAAAAATATTTCCAAAAATCTCCCCCTTTGTCATTGATGACAACCCTTATTCAATTCAAATACTCCCCCTATTTGCAATTTTCCTTGTGTTTGCAATTCTTCCTTTGTCTGCAACTTCTCCCCCTTTGACATCAATGGAAAAGGGTTGATCCCCCTGAGCTTGTGCTTCCCTTTACTAATGATATGAGAGTGTTATCACTCCCATACAACATTATTCTCCTTTGACTTTATCGATTATGTATACATCTCTTGAGGTTTTGTTTTCATTTGTCACTAATCTTCCCAAAGATACTTTCGTTATCTCGCACCCTTTAGAATGAAATGTGAGGTTGTAACCTTGATCACACATTTGGATGACACTTAGAAGATTATTCTTTAACCATTCAACATACAAGACCTTTTTTGTCTTAGTCTTTCCATTATCAAGACTAACAATACCTTTTCCAACTATCCTTGTAGAAGCATTATCTCCAAAAGTAACACAACCTCCTTTTTCTTCCTTCAAGGTGAGAAACTCGGTTTGGTCTCCTGTCATGTGTTTTGAAAATCCATTATCAATGTACCATTGGTTCCCTTTATTTTGACCATAAAGTGCAATTCCACATTCTTCGTTCTTCGATTATTTTTGCTTTATTTTCCACACCCTAGTGTACTCTTCTCTATGCTTGGTAAAAGCATCTTCTTCATTGTTTTGTTTAGGAGAATTTATTATGTTGCTTATACAGTCATGTGCTATGTGCTCATAGTTATTGCACTTATAACATTCAGTATCAAGTAGAGGAGCAAATCAATTGTAGTTTATGTTAGCAAACCCATGAGAACGTTTGTTTATGTTGCTCACATAATAATCCTTTGAGGTTTTGTAAGAACCTTTATTTCTATCTCTCACATGATCAATTCTTGCATAAGCTCTACAATCTATTGCTTTATGACCAAATGTTTTGCAAGAAAAACAATATCCAAGAAAGAGATTTTCATACCGATTTGTGAAAGGTCTTCTTAGTGGAATAGCTCTTCTGAACTCGTTCTTTTTTTTCTTGTGAGAAGAATCAGGTTTTTGTTGGTTATCATTTCTTTTCATGATAATGTTTTCATTATTAATGGAGCCTATAAGAATATTAGCACAACTTTTATGCTTTTCTTCATTTTCCTATCCAAATGGATTTATGACCTTAATGCTTGCATTTCCCCAGGCGGTCTTTATTTTATCATTGTAGCCAAGACCTATCTTGATGAATGGTGAACTTTGGAAACTAAGAATATCATCTAATATTTCAATACTCTTTCCAAACTTCAAGCTTCTATTCAACTGATCAATTGTTTTCTCTAGTTCATTTCTTAAGGAAACGATTCTAGCCTCTAGCTTCTCGAAATTTTCTTCCTTTTCTTTCATCTAGCTTCTCACCACTTCTTCAATCTTTTTTGCCTCTTCTAGTTGAGTCTTGAGGATGATAATTGTCTTCTCTTTTTATTCAAGATTATGATCCTTATTTTCATGTTTCTATAGTTAATCTTTTTGCTTTATATTCTTTCCCCTGAGTTTGTTTATTTTTTCTAAGGCACTAATGAATTCTACTTTAAGATTCACTTCCTCTGAATCTAGATTTTCTTTCTGATTATCTTCATTTTCTTCATCGATAGGTTTTGTTTCCATGGTTATGGAGAGATATTCTTCTTCAATATCATTATCTTCCCTTTATTTGTATTTTCCAAGTCCTCCTTTTAGCTTTCTCACAAATTGTGCTTCTTCAATCTCTGATTCACAACAGGAACAATCTTCAGATCTCTTCACAAGATCTCTCTTCATAAAAAAAAATTAGCTTGTCCCTGTTATCCCCATTTTGTGGATAACTAAGGAGATTATGTCTCTAGGACCTTAGGTTGTAGATATGGAGTGTCGAGAGACTACATGACTAGTAGTATGCTTTTGCACAGATGGAGACCCTTCTCACCACCACAGAGGTCGCAAATTTTTAGATGGCATCCACCACACTAGCTAGATTCCAGAAGGCAGTGGGCCATGCTCCATGAGGTACAAGTTAGGTATTATGGTGAGTATCATTTCAATATTTGAGGCATTTTAGTATGTTGTATCTTAGACTGCTTTAGATTTCATGATATATGCTTGGAAAAACAAAGAATGTAAAAATAATGGGCCTGGAAAAAGTGCATTGCAAACGGAGGTACCACACACCCTCTACAAAGGCACCCATGAATGAGACACTACAACCCCTTGTATGTCATGAACCCCATGTCCATTGAGTCTTGACCCTTAACCACTTCACCCACTTTACATGGCTTAGAGAGGGATCTATTGGAAACACTCCTTGAACTAGGGAAATATCTACTCAACAGGACACCTCGTCAACCCTCCCATATCCAAGCTTGACAAGTCGCATAATGTCTTTGAACACTTAATTGTTTGACATGGTAATCTTTGATGCACATGCTTAGGTGGCTCATTTATTTATTGGATTTACTTATCATGATGTTATGACTTTAGATCCTTGGAGGGTGTGCTTGTTTGTCTTTGCAGGACCTAGTTGGTGGATAGTTTTGGAAGAACAAGCCTAGATTGGGCTTTCGTGGGGCTTGAATCAAACAGGTAGATTCCAAGGGCCCACATGCCATATGAGAGATATCAAACTTTGAAGGCCTACAAGATGACTTGGATGACATAACCTATCCCCCACATGCCAAACATTCTACCTAAGAGAGGAAAAATGTCACCTTTAGAGGCATGACGTCACCTAGGGGGGTTAGGGTTTGGTGGTGAGGTTGACATGCATTGGCACAAGGAAATTTTAAGGTGTTTGAGGTTTTGACCATGAATGAAGTGACTTGGATGATTGGCATGTGTCTTTGGGAAGCCTTTCTACACTTCTCCATCACCAACGACCTTCTCCTAGTGCCAAAACATCCCCTAAAGGGGTGATGTCTTTATAAACTAGGGTTTTCTTTGTGCAAAAAGTGAATTGTTTAATATTATTTTGTGGATCAAGCTCATACATCCAAGTTCATATTGTTAATATTTCAAAATCCCACCCAGTTTCAGTCTCGCTGATTTTTCCGTCAAATTTAAATGCCAAACTCAGTTTCAGCACTATTTCAGCACATGCTACAGCCGTATTTCAGCATTTTCTCACAGTGGTGTTTCAGCATCAGCATATGCTACAGCCTGGTGTTTCAGCATCTGCTCACAGCGATGTTTTAGCATCAACATATGCTACAGCCTGGTGTTTCAGCATATACTCAGCACTGTGTTTCAGCATATACTACAGCGGTGTTTCAACATAAGCTACAACGGTGTTTCAGCATCTAAAAAACTTAACAGAAAATAAATTTCAGAACTGAAACATGAGGATTATGAACATCGTTTTCAATGCAGAAATTAAATATTAGCAATATGCAAAACTCAGAAAATATTAGACACAAATATTTTCGGTCTAACTTCGACCCTGGAAAAAACCCACAAGGGGAAAACCAGTTAGAGA
>JASDQU010229973.1:0-15814 GCA_032191745.1 Picea mariana | reverse complement strand
AGATATAATTCATCAAGTTCTATCATTTTTTCTATAACTCCTTTTCTGGGAGATTCCATGAAGTGAAATGTGGAGAAATTGCAGAGAAGATATTTCAGAATATTTTTCACAATATTCAGACCTTTACTCATTGCAAGTATGGAGTTATTCTTGTTTAAAGTTAGGGTTTGTGACTAATCCAAAAACTAGTCCTGTGAGAATAAGGTAATGTTTGATAAAGATGTTATTCTCTTGTTGTTGAAGTTGAGGAAGGTATGGAAGTTTGTGATCACATACATCATGTCTATTACAGAGTTATAGGTATGTTTATATGCATGTTTTTAGGGTTACATGTTGATGATGTTATGGTGTATGGCATGATTCAGACATATCATGAGTGATATGGTATAAGGCACATGGTTTGAGGTACATAATTGGATGCATGTCTTTTTTATGTTGGTTTTTTATGTTGGTATAATACTTGATGAGGCATAGATTGGTTCTTGGTTTGGAACATGATTGAGGTGCATGTTGGACACTTTATGTTAGCATAGTTTTTGAGGCACATCTTGGTGATATTAGCATATTGGTGGAGGTTTGTGCATGATTGATGTGCATGCTTGGTACATGGTATGGTACAGGTGTTGATGTACATGGTTGATGTATATGATTGATGTGCATGGTTGGCACATGGTTATGGTACAGGTTCATGTGAATGTACACTGCTTATGTACATGGTTGGTACATGGTTGATGATACAGATTTGGTGCATGGTTGATGAACTTGTTATGATACATGGTTGATGGTATAGGTTCAGGTACATGTTGATGCATGGTTGATGCATAGTACATGTTGGTACTTGGTTGAGACACATATCTTGTGATGGTATGTGGTGATCTTGGTACAAGCATGTGTTGGTGATGTTGAGAATATGGTTTGAGATATGCTCTTGGTGATCATGGCATGATTTGTATGAAAATATGAGTGGATTTGGTTTCATAGATGAGACAATGATTGGTTGGACATGTTGTTATGAAATTTATTGATAGATTGTTCAATAATAGGTTGGATACAGTGACAGGTTACAGGTTGATGTGACAGTGACAGTGGAAATGGTAGTGATAGTGACAGTGACAATGATAGTGATAGTGGTGGTGACAGTGACAGTGGCAGTGATTTTGGTAGTGACAGTTAGTCTACACTTATATTTCATGGTGGAAGGATAACGTAAGGAAATGTGGTTGTAGCCTCCTTTCGGTTGGTGTTGGAGAATCAAGGATTTGGAGCTTCCTTTAGGTTGGATCCTGAGAACTAGGTGGTTGGAGACGTAGAACCGAAGGGGTTGTATCCTCCTTCTAGTTAGAGCCAGAGAATTCAAGGAGTTGTAGATTCCTTGAGGGTGGAGCATGTAAATAGGGTGTTTTAGACTCCTTCCATTTGTAGTTGGATAAATGTGAACTTTTTTCTTTCTATGAATGAATTATTGATATATATAAGAAAACATTATGTGGTTTTCTTCCATTTGGGTTTCCACATAAATATTGGTGTATTATGTTCTTGATGTGATGTTGATGTGATGCTTCTTATGATTACATGCAATCATATATGATATATTGATGATAAACTATTGAAAATTGTTGATAAAGTGAAAAAATATATATTGTGGTTAAAGGTGGTATAAAGTTTTCATATTATTTTACCCCCCCCTCTTAGTATTCCAACAATTGATATCAAAGAAAGTTCCTTCAAGGAAATGGTTTAAACACTGGAAGGTAGATCATGGAGTATGTTAGCACTCTATAAAAATTTTCGGATGATAAACAAACGACAAAGGTAACCTACAAACCAACTTTAGAGCTGGGTACTAGCCTGCTCAACTCAAAGAGGGCTCTCTCATGTCACTTGATGTTTCTTTGGCAATCAATGGCTAGATTTTGTTTGTTTTGGGGTTTTTTTATAAATTTGTTGGCAGGGAAGGGGAGGGACACTTGGGGCTATGGAGTCAAAATTCTGAAACTGAATGAAAACATTGACTGGCCATTAGAACTCTCCAGAGGATAAAGGCTAAATGAGCTGATGAATCTAAGTTATAAATTGTAGTTTGAAGAGTGTAAGAATAAAAAGGAAACAAGTAACTTCCTTAGAGCATTAATGAAATGAATTCTGAATTAGTTATGAATAATTTCACATATTTTCAATTGCTTAAGTCGAGAGCATCACAAGATGAATTTTGATCTTTTAACTATCCAATTTAAATAGAAAAAAGTGCAAATGGAATTAAAGAACACAGGAAATACGTACAAAGAGAGGAGACAAAACTCATATCAGCACCATTAGAATCTTTTCATAAAGACTTCAAAAGATTCTGCATGTGTATTCAATTCAGCTCCAGAAAATCACAATTGAGTTCATAACAACTAAAAGGTGCCCTTGTGCTTCTTCCAACATTAATACATTTAGAATTTCTAGCATTTATACAATTCAAGTTACTTTCAATTAGAAACTGATTACAATAGCTGAACTAAAATGTTTCAGCTTCTAAAACTGACTACAATAATCACATTTGATAGTTTTAGTATGGGGACCGATTACAATGATTAATCAAAATCGTTTCATGAACCAATGGTCGGTCCCTCTGACTTTTGAGCTTCGGTCCTCTCCATCTATCCTATTATGGTCCTCTGTTAGATCTACCATTCTGGTGACACTTGGGCATTATTTGTTGGTTCTTGGAATACTACACTTTGTTTTTCCTAGTCGCACTATCTCTTTCCACTATAAGTCAAAAGGGATATCTTAGTCCATCATTTCCTTTATTAGGATCTCCAGGTCAATGAAAGAGGCATACATCATGACTGGTAGTCCGATCTTCACTGTCTTGAACTTATTCAAGATCTCAAAATATGTGATCAAATATTCCACTAGGGTTTCTCCTTTCAAGTTCTCCTTGAGGATTTCAAACTTGGAGTGATCCATTTTGCATTGGGTGAGGCGAGAGTTTTATTCCTCATGATCATACAATTTATATTTTCCATCCCAAAATGGTGGGATTACTTTGATGAACAACTCTTCAAACAGATCCTTGAATTCATGTATACTCTGCTCCATCTGTATGGCCTTGGTTTGGACTGATTTAAGCAGGTTATGCTTGGAAATGACCCTCCTGACCCAAATGATCAATGTAGTTCTATCTTTGACCCCAATGGTCTGAATTTCTATAGTGAGGATGGAATTCAATAGGTTTATAGAATTTTGGGCCCACTTTGATGGTTTCTTAGCCAAGGTCTCATTTACAACAGTTCATTTTCCTCTGGATGTGATGGCAATGCTATCTTTGTCACTGATGAAGTTCAAGTACACCCTGAACTTGACAAATTCAGCAACAATAGAATCCCAGATGATGTGTTTGGCTCCCTGCAACTGTCCTTTGCCTCTCAACCTTGTCTTCATATTGTTTACTCTTTCTTGCAAATCTTGGTTCTCCTTCTAGAACTGGGCCATCATTTCATCCTTTGTTTTCATTTCTTGCTGCAAATTCTCTATATCTTCCTTTAAACCTTTGATTTCTCCCACCTTTAGGCTAACATGGGACATAGCCTGGACAAGTCCTTCAATGCTTGGCCCAGCTTTTGTAGTAGAAGATACAACTATATCCATGCTTGGTACTTATGTTTGTCCTTGTGACCAATTTACTTTTTCTTTCTCCAATTGTAATACCCTGGCCTTGTAATTCAATGCTTCTTGTCTAAATGCCTCCCTCTCCTATTCTATAGCAACCAATTCTGTATTTTATGGATGCTCTGTGGAAAAAATATTTAGTTTTTTCTTTAATCTTTGGATGAGCTTGTCCTTTTCTTCTAAGGAGGATTTCACTCTCTGAGGTCCTTCATATTCTAGCCTCTTGACCTGATCTTTCCAATCTCTATTGGACGCTTTCTCTTGCCTCAAATGCCCTTCCAAATTAAGTGCATAAGTTGATAGCTTTGAATTCTTTAGGCTTAGACCCAAGTAATCTAAATACAACATGTCACTGGTATTCCTGTGGAATTTCACTTTGTCAGGAGCATCGATGTTCTCATATTTCATCTTGATTTCAAATACTTTATCCTCATCTACAACTGCTATATTGAATGTTTTCTTCTCTACATCTCTCACTATGAATAGAGAAGACTTATGCTGAGATATATTTTCTACTTCGTGGATTAACTCCCTCATTTCATTCATATCCAAGTTTCCCTTCTCGGCATATTTCTTTGCCAAATCCTCTTTAGAGTGATAGGCTGCTCCAGCTGCCCTATCAAAGATGTGTTTTTTGCTGCTGGAAGTTCTTCAGCTACCTTCACTTTGGAGATTTCTCCCTTTCCCAACTTCTACATTGTTGATGCCACTCTCCACCATATCCATATTTACTTTATCTTTAGGCTTTTCCTCTTCTAGATCCACTATCTGTGGGGATTGTGTGATCTTCATCTTTTTAGGGGAAGTATGTTGACTGCTAGTGCCCAGGGCCTCTACACGACTCCTTTTGTTGTACACACTTATCTTGGGGACCTTAACTATCATCTTCTGAGGAGTCTATTGTATTTGAGTTTGTTGTAGGTTTTTCTCCACTTGCTTTGTTTGATATGGTTGCAAGGTTTCTTCCATATCAACACAGACATCCATATTCACCAACTTGTCAAAACCCTCAACATGTTCATGCTCATAGGGGGCCTGCTTGTTCACCAATCTTCTCTTGGATATGATCTGATGTGGATAATATATTCTTCCTTGTAGTTGTGTAAACCAAAACTCCTTGAGCTTGGATTGGATTTGAGATAAGTATGATCAAGTTTTTACAATGAAGGGTCCATTCATGAAAGGGAATTTCAGGTTGGATGCCTTGTGTAGTTTCAAGAAGTTCTTTGTCTTTGATATAATTCTTTGCCTGATGAATTGAAGGGAAAATACTTTGGGTGTCAGAAAGATAGGAAAAATATAGGGGGATTAATGACAACCATACACCCATATCATTGTTGAATGCATGAACAACACCGAGTCCCCCACTCTGTTTTCTGGAATTGGCTGCAAATAACTCCTCATGTCCTCTAGGACTCTTGGTGGGCTGGTGTTGAAAATCAAGTTGTAAACTTTGGACATGACCTTGTTGATAAAGATGAGCATTGTGATTCTTTTTCATTCAATTGATATGAATGTTGCTTCATGGAACTCTCTCTTGTTTGTCTCCAGGAAAATATTCAGTAGGTATGTGTAATATCTGAAATGTCTTATTGGCCGGGAAATCACTAGTTGCTTATGTATATTATCAGCTATGAATTTATCAAAGCTGATGTGAACTGAATGACTAGAATCTGAATGGAAAAATGTTAACAGAAAACCTAACATGACCTCAACCACATACTTGTCATTATCTAGACCTAAAATCTGACTCAATATGGAACATACCCATTGGACTTTAATAACCATGATATTTACACTCATTGGTAGGGACAAATTCTCGGAAATATGCTCCAGTTTGACAATTGTTTGCAAAAATAGGCTTTTGACTTCTGAGGGACATTCCCTCTGAACCGTGATTAGATTTTCTTCTTCAAAAGGTTCATGCACTGTGGAGGGGTAATCTGGTATGCCGAGGGTGTATCGAATTGATGGGCTATCTACTCTACATAGGAAATCCAACCCTATTTTATTTAATATGACTTTATCTTCTTGTGAGTATTTATCTACGCACCAACCTATGAATTTCGGGAAAGGGAATGTGACCTCGATGGCATAAGGGACTATGGAGGCCTGGAATGCTTCGAGGAAGGGTATATGTTTCCCTATATTATCTGATAGATTAGCCCTAGACACAGATATGGGTGAGATGGTTAATTCAATGTCGAACACTTCAGAATATATGTCAATTAGGGCTTCTTCGTTTGATGTGGGATATTATTATGCTACTGAAAAAATGCAGGATCCATGGTGATGATGAAAAATACCTATGAATGAGAAGAAAACACGTGATTTTGGTGCACTATTGAACTTCAATTCGAATGGAGCGGTCGCGCCAACTTATAACGTTCCATTAATTCAAAAAATGATAAAATAATGACTAGTGCACCCCTTTATATAATTTATGATTTCGGGGGCTAGGGGAAACGATTTGGGACAAACCGCTTATTTCCCCGAAATGCACCTAGTTGAACCACGTCGTCCTAAGCCAAAACCATGGTTTTCTTTTCGGTCTGCTTTTGGGATTTATCCTCTGTGCAAGTTCTCCACCTGAAACGATCCCTGACCGTTGATATGTATCGCCCGCGATCTATGTCCCACCGGGTCCCATCAAATTTGTATTACCGCTAGCTTTAGCCTCCTCCTGCTATGTTTGGCCCTATCCTCCAGTTTATCACACTTCCACATTAGTTTAGTTCATCGCTAAGTCTTGGAAACTGTATTTCACACAGAAATTGTTATAGTGATAACATGGGCTTCAACTGGGGATGTTATCCTCCGTGGGAGGCAGCAAAGAACGGAAGACCAATTGCCTACCCATTGAGCTATGATCTATTCCTGCAACTGAATTTAGCAACATTTATTCAATAAATTCCAAATCTACTCAGCATAAATCAGGGCCTTCAACTCCGTCTTTAGTTCTGCTAATCTACTTTCAACTGCTTCAACTGAAAAATAAAATGGTTATGTACAATGAATGGAAAGGGGTGATGTTTTCTTTAAATGATATAATGTTTCTGGAAACTTCCATTCACAGGTCCTCCTCCAACAATGTCTCCATTAATTTCATGTATTAGATAGGCATTATTCCCATGGTACGCCACGATTTTGAAAGGTCCTGACGAATGTTGATTTTTCTATAAGAAAGGTTAAGCATGAAGTTCCTTCCATTTTTAGCATTTAACCATAACCATTAATGTTGCAACAACCAAGTTCACAAGAAGAAGCACCATGCACAAGAACACAAGAAGTATCTTGGGAAACCCTTCTCAACAAGGGAAGAAAACCTAGCTAAATCCTTTGCTATGTTATTCAAGAGAATGACCTTCACCACCATGAAAACCTAGCATGCAATAGGGTTCTCAAAGCCTATAAGGATAGCTCCCAAGAGAGGTGCGCACTTTTCCCAAGAATATGTACTTGCTGAAATTTCCAAACTCACATGAAATATATGAATCCTCAATAGGGAATTTACCTTTACTTATACTAACCTAAACCTATCAATATAAGTGTCTATTGGCACAGCAGGGCTGACCTCACTATCTTATAATATAATTAATATTAACTAGATTAATTATCTTTTACATTAATTACCAGTCAAAACCTTCTTGTGTTTGAGTTGGTTGCAAGGTTTCCTTCAAAAATACTCAACTGCACCAAGACAAGATTAAAAAATATTTTGATAGGCATACCAAGGAGGATGATTTCAAAGTGGGAGACTTGGTATTGAAGTGGGATGCCAAAAATGAAGATAAGGGAAAGCATGGGAAATTTGATCATCTATGGTTGGGACATTTCAAAATCATGGCGTACCATGGGAATAATGCCTATCTGATACAAGAAAGTAATGGAGACATTGTTGGAGGAGGACCTGTGAATGGCAGGTTGCTAAAACATTATATCATTTAAAGAAAATATCACCCATTTCCATTCATTCTACATAACCATTTTATTTTTCAGTTGAAGAAGTTGAAAGTAGATCAACAAAACTAAAGCCCGAGGTGAAGACCTTGAGTTATGCTGAGTAGATTTGGAATTTTCTGAATAAATTTTGTTAAATTCAGTTGCAGGAATAGATCACAGCCCAATGGGTAGGCACTCGGTCTTCTGTTCTTTGCTACCTCATTGATCAGAATCTGGACCAGGGGTCTAAAAAATGCTCAATTTTCAAAGTGCTCGGAATGCAACGAAAATGGTTCCATTGCGTCTGTCTCGTTCTCCTGATTCCGGCGGTATATTTACTTTCGCAAATGGAGTCCGTATAGAGAAGTTATCGAGGTCTGTTTGCCTGGCCAAACAGGGAAAATTTTGATGCTGACTGGGCAGGCCGTACTGCCACGTGGCAGGGCCGTACAGTGCTGACGTGGCAGACGTACATATGACTTGGCCGTCCGTACAGGACACGTGGCGGCACCAGGGCGTGCCACGTGTCAGGTGGTTTTGGGCTTTTGGCATGCAAATTAACCAATCATGAGGTGACACGTGTCACCACTGGATGGGTGACACGTGGCACCAGGATGACGTCAGCCGTACGCGTGGTGCTGGCATGGCAGAGTACACGTGGCAGGTGATGTGTCAATTTGATGATGTGGCACGTTTACATTGGATGACAGCTGGGCGAATGAATTTGTGACACGTGGCGTATTATTGGCAAATTGAAAGGTGCCACGTGGCCCAATGAAGGGCTGCCACGTGGCAACCCTATTTTGGCTATTTGGTCATTTAAAATTTCTATAGGGCCGCGGGGTTCGACCCCCGGACCTCCCCACCGGTGACAAGGCTTTAACATTAATGCACCAACCAACTCGCCACACGTGGTTTCTTATCTAATGAATGGGTTTTAACAAATTTAAACTTGCATATGTTTTCAAACGGAGAGGGAACGGGCCGGGGCTTAGCCCCGACCCTGGTTCTATTGTACTCCATATGTCCACTGCACATGTAACCGGCGCGCGCGGGGAGCAATGGGAATATGACCCGCGGTCATATTGAAAACATGTCACAATACCCCGATTCGTGCGGGCTGTTAAACATTCAAACGGTCACATATTAGAACATACGACCATGTTTTATGTATTAAACGCGCGGGGTTGTAAGTCAAATGAGCCCCGGTCCTATGGTTTACACATGACCGCTGTACTGATTGTGTTGGCGCACGGATTTCATTTGGAATGTTGTTATATTGTATATAACACATATAATTTATGTCACGGTTTGGTATATTGTAACATGACCAATGTTTTTATATTACACGGGGATTGAACATTAAACCCGGGTTTATTATACCTAAACCATTGTTTAAATGCACGCGTGGATTTGTTTGAAAATCAGTTGGGCGCGTTTTTGGAGCGGGAGTCCGCCATTTTTGGCAAATATACTATTTTTAGCTAAACTAACTCCAACTCCTCCAATTTTAGTGGAGTTTTGTTGAGAAAAAGAAGGGGAGTTTGTTTTTGGCATAACTGGAGCTAGGGAAAACCTTTATTCACGTTTTTTTGGTGGATTTTGGGTCTCTTCGACCTTCTAGAGCCATTGGAGCAGGTTTCAGAGCCATTGGAGGCCATTTGCAGGTGTTTTTCTTCAGGGAAGCTTTCAGGGCCACCAGGGCCATTTCAGTGCTGGAGCTGTTTGGAGGCTATGTTCAGACATTTTTGGTGATTCAAAAGTCATGTTCAGCTAATTTCAACCTTCTGAATCTGATGGCAGAGGTTTCAGAACCATTTGAGGCCATATTCACATCAAAATTCTCCATTTAAGATTAAAGGGCCACCAGGGCCATTTTGGGGAAAGTACTGTTAAGGTACAATTTCACTGTTTGATGTTTGGGAAAAAGCATGTTCAGCTAATTCCTATTTTATGAGTCTGTATTTAAAGTTAGTTCTGTCCTTTGAGACATTCTTATTCTTGTATTAGCATTTGGATCATTTTTAATACAAGAGGCAAGCCCATTTTGGGAGGCTTGGTCCAGCAGATGTAGCCTGAAGTGGGTGAACTGCTTTATCATCTTGGGTGTTGTGATTTGCTGTGTTATTTGCTGTTGTTACATGGCTGTGTATTGATTTATCACACATATTTAATCATGTAAAAGAACCTTTATTCACACATATACATTGCAAAGAAGAACCAATAACCTAAACACATAAACCCTCTTGCACATTTAAACACATGAAGCAAGTTCCTGTTAAGGTTTAAATTTTATGGAAAATGGATACCTTGCACCCTTAAACAAGTACCTTCCATTTTAAGATCACTCATAGGGAGGATAACATCCCCAGTTGAAGCCAATCCGTTCTTTGTGAGGCGCTAAACTAAAGTGGAAGGGTGATAAACTAGAGGACATGGCCAAACATAGCAGAAGGAGGCTAAAACTATTGGCAATACATAGTTGATGGGACCTGTTGGGACACATATCGTGGACGATACAGATCAATGGTTAGGGATCGTTTCGAGTGGAGAAATTTCATGGAGAATAACTCCCGAAAGTGGACCGAAAAGAAAACCATGTTTTCATCTCAAGACCATGTGGTGCCACTAGGTGCATTTCTGGGCGATAAGCCAGTTGTCCCAAACCGTTTCCCCTCGTCCCCAAAATCATAAAGTATATAAAGTGTATATAACCCTGAAACAAACTCAAATACAAAAAAATCCTCAGAAGATGATAGTTAAGGTCCCCAAGATAAGTGTATACAACAAAAGGAGCAGTGTAGAGGCCCTGGACACCAACAGTCAACAAACTGCCCCTAAAAAGATGAAGATCACACAATCCCTACAGATAGTGGATCTAGAAGAGGAAGAGCCTAAATATCAAGTAAATATGGATATGGTGGAGAGTGGCATCATCAATGTATAAGTTGGGAAAGGTAGCAAGCTCCAAAGTGAAGACAACTCAAGAACTTTCAATAGAAAAAAACACATATTTGATAAGGCAGTTAGAGCATCCTATCACTCTAAAGAGGATTTTGCAAAGAAATATGTTGAGAAGGGAAATTTGGCTATGAATGAAATGAGGGAGTTAATCCCTGAAGTAGAAAATATATCTCATCATAAGTCTTCTCTGTTCACAGTGAGAGATGCAGAGAAGAAAACATTCAATATATTAGTTGCATATGAGGATAAAGTATCTGAAATCAAGATGAAATATGAGAACATCAGTGCTCCTAACAAAGTGAAATTCCACAGGAATACCAGTGACATGTTGTATTCAAATTACTTGGGCCTAAGCCTGAAGAATTCAAAGCTGTCAACTTTTGCACTTAAGTTGGAAGGGCAATTGAGGCAAGAGAAACCAGCCAACAGAGCTTGGAAAACTCAGATCAAGAGGCTAGAATCTGAAGGGCCTCAGGGAGTGAAATCCTCCTTAGAATAAAAGGACAAGTTGATCCAAAGCTTAAAGAAAAAACTAAATATGTCTTCCACAGAGCATCCACAGACAACATAACTGGTTGCTCTAGAACAGGATAAGGAGGCATTTAGACAAGATGCATTGAATTACAAGGCCAAGGTATTACAGTTGGAGCAAGAAAAAGTAAATTGGTCACAAGGACAGACATAAGTACCAAACATGGTTGTAGACATATCTTCTACTACAGAAGTTGAGCCAAGCACCGAAGGACTTTTCCAGTTTATGTCCCATGTTATCCTGAAGGTGGGAGAAATCAAAGGTTTAAATGGAGATATAGAAAAGTTGCAGCAAGAAATGAAAACAAAGGATGAAGGGATGGCCCAGTTCCAGAAGGAGAAACAAGCTTTGCAGGAAAGAGTAGACAGAATGAAGACAAGGTTGAGAGGCAAAGGACTATTGCAGTGATCCAAACAGATCATCTGGGATTCTATTATTGTTGAAGATGCCAAGTTCAAGGTGTACTTGAAATTCATCAATGACAAAGATAACATGGACATCACAGCTAGAAGCAAATACACTGTTGTAAATGAGACCTTGGCTAAGAAACCATCAAATTGGGCCCAAAATGCTATAAGCGTGTTGAATTCCATCCCCACTGCAGAAATTAATACCATTGGGGTCAAATATAGGACTACATTGATCATTTGGGCCAGGAGGGTCATTTTCAAGCATAACCTTCTTAAATAAGTCCAAACTAAGGCCATACAAATGGAGAAGAATATACATGAATTCAAGGATGTGTTTGAATAGTTGTTCATCAAAGACCTCCCACCATTTTGGGATGGAAAAAGGAAATTGTGTGATCAAAAGGAATACAACTCTTGCCTCACCCAATGCAGAATGGATCACTCCAAGTTTGAAATCGTTGAGGAGAACTTGAAAGGAGAAACCCTAGTGGAATATTTATTCACAAATTTTGAGATCTTGAATCAGTTCAAGACAATGAATATCAGACTACCAGTCATGAAGTATGCCTCTTGCATTGACTTGGAGATCCTAATCAAGGAAATGATGGACTACAATATACCTTTTGACTTGCAGTGGAAAGAGATAGTGAAGCTAGGAAAAACAAAGTGCAGTTTTCCATGAACCAACAAATAATTTTCAGGTGTCACCATAATTGTAGATCTGACAGAGGACCAAAACATGAAACATGGCGAGGACCTAAGCTGAAAATTCAGAGGGATCGACCGTTGGTTCATGAAACGATTTTGATTAATCATTGTAATTGGTCCCCATATTGAAACTGCCAAACGTAATTATTGTAGTCAGCTTTAGAAGCTGAAACGTTTCAGTTTAGCTATTGTGATTGGTTTCTAATTGAAAGGAACTCAAATTGTATAAATTCTAGAAGTTCTGAATGTATTAATGTTAGCAGATGTGCAAGGGCACCTTTTAGTTGTTCTAAACTCAATTGTAATTTTCTAGAGATGAATTGAATACATATGAAGAAGATTTTGAAGTATCTATGAAAAGATTCAAATGGTGGTGATATGAGTTTTGTCTCCTCTCTTTGTATGTATTTCCTATGTTCTTTAATTCCATTTGAACTTTCTTCTGTTTAAATTGGATAGTTAAAAGCTCAGAATTCATCTTGTGATGCTCTCGGCTTAAGAAATTTAAGCTGTGTGAAATTCTTCATAACTAATTCATAATTCATTTCATTAATTCTCTGAGGCAGGTACTTGTTTCCTTTTTCTTCTTACACTCTGCAAACTACAATTTATAACTTAGATTCATCATCTCATTTAGCCTTTATCCTCTGGAGAGTTCTACTAGCCAGTCAGTGTTTTCATTCAATTTTATAATTTTGACTCCATAGCCCTAAGTGTCGCTCCCCTTCCTTGCCAAAACAATTATAAGCCCCCCCCAAAAAAACTAAATATATCCATTGATTGCCAAAGAAACATCAAGTGACACGAGAGAGTCCTCTTTGAGCTGAGTAGGCTAGTACCTAGATCTAAATTTGGTTTGCAGGTTACCTATGTCGTTTGTTTATCAGCCGAACAAATTTACAAATTGCTAATAGAGTAAAATATGAATGGATCACCAATGTTCAATGGTCAAAAGTGTTTGCAGTATGAATTTTGGAGTTGCAAGATGAAGTTATTTTTACAGGCACATGGATATGATGTTTGGAAATCAGTTTTTACAGGATACAATGCTACAAAGAAACGAAATACTGTAGCCAAGAAGTAATTGAAAAGAAACAAAAAAATAGCAATGGATTTATCTTGGAAGGATTTCCTGATTCAGTAAAGGATAAAGTGGAAAATTTTTCATTAGCTAAATAAATATAGGATAATCTGCATAATATATATTCTTCTCCCATTATAGAGTCAGAGATTGTTGAAGAAGATGCAGGTACAGAACAAGAGGTAATATGCTCATCATGTTAGATGGATTCAAAAGAAGAAGAGTTTGTAGTCAACTTAAGTGAGTTATTTTTATTTACTTTTTAAGAGCGCGAACATATTCAAATTGAATGCCCTTATTTGAAGATTGAAAGTGATGAGACAGAACAACCCAATGAAATAAAAGGCAATCCTGAGATTGAAAAGAAAAATGATCTTAAAGCTGAATTAATTAATGATCTGGATGAACTAACACAAGAAAGGAAGAAGAACCGATCACTTGAGGAACAATTATCCAAGAATAATTCTCAATAAAGTTCCAAATAAACCCAAAATGTCATCATGAAACTAAAATCTTAGCTAGAAGAAGCTAGAAAGATTGAAGAAACATACAAAATTCAAATGGAAGAGAAGCAGTGTTTGGAACCCGAAAGAAAGGAGGAAGAAAAGAGAGACAATATACTGACACACCATCTTAAGGAAAGAACTGAAGACTTAAATCAACTTGAAGAAAAATTTGATCAAGAGGAGAGAAGACTTGAAAAATAAATCATCACATTGAATATCCAACTTGAAGAACCAAAGCGAATAGAAGAAGTCATGAAGATTCAGATGATGAAGAAAGAATAAGAGGTTGAGAAACTTGAAGAAGAAGTTGTCACAATGGGAAGTAAAATCATCAAGCTCAGCAAGAACGTTGAAGAGTTAGAAACATCCACATCAACAATAGAGAATGAAGAGAAGCATTACGGGGTTCCAGAAAAGAAAAATGAAGAAAATAGTAAGAGTTATGCAGAAGTACTCAAATAAAGGTATCATGGTCAACAATAATCAAAGAAGAAGAACAGAGATACTTCTTCAACAAGACCTACAACATTCAAGCAACAAAGAATATTCAACCATAATGAAGAAATCCATGGAAGAGAATATCATGATTGATGAAGGCAGAAATTCAGAAGGACTACACCACAAAGAAGATCATTAAATCCCATGTATGTAAATTTATTTTATGGTAATTTTTTTATTGTACTAACTTTGGACATAAGGTTGCATATTGCAGGGATTATGGAATAAATGTTCAAGAAAGAAATTCTTATGTGGCCCCACACAACATTGAGTGTTACAAGTGCCATAACTATGGACACATAGCCCATGATTTTAGAAGCATGATGTATACTTATTTGATAAAGAACACTGATATTAGATATAAGAAGGTTTGGAAAATAAAACAAGAACAGATAAAGGAATATCAAATGAATGAAGGACACCCAGAAGTCATACTCTCAATATTGGAAATAGTACGAGATGAAGAAAAATCTACAGAGGAAAGGAAAGATGCCTGATACATGAAGGTTTGGAGAAGAAATGAAAAACAAGAAGAACAAGTGAATAAAGAACAGGTCCCAGAGATCACAGAATTTTTAGTACCACAAGAAATAAAAGAAGAGTAGGTGAATAAAGAAGAGGTTCAAGAGATTGTACTTTTAGGAATTGTAGTGCAAGATCAATCCACATGCAGAAAAAAAGAAGTCAAAGCTCAGAGAGATGATGAGTCTACAGATGAAGAGGAATATTACTATGCATCAGAGCGAGCATTTTTCTGATCCACCCGGCTTGGAGACTCCCAGGTAATATGAATGTTGAATAGGGGAATTCCATGCAGTAGACACTACATATCAGAGAACCATCTTTCAAGTAGTATGAAGTGTTTACAGAGGCATATTCAAATCAATCAGATAGCATAAGTATAGAGTAAAATATTGATAGGTTGAGAAGCAGTGTTCCCACACAAGTGTTAGTTGGTAATAACACATGAATAAATTTATGATTGTATTGCACATATATATTTAGGAAATGATATCTTCAGTATAGGTTGTTCCAGATATGCAGAGTCTGATGAGTAGATTCGATCAGATCAGTGGACATATTTGATTCATATGATAAACAAGAACATGTGATAATCAACTGTAGTATATTGAGGTGAATCCTTTATATTAATACAGTGACATATGGTTCAACATTGTGGAAAGTTGAGTAGAAAATTTATGGACAGTTTGTGATGTATGGACAGGGATGGATTCGTGAGATGCTTATCAAGTACAGAGAGCATGGATCAGAGAATATGCATAGTAAAGTATTCATAATTGGAATCAGTGGAATCATTTGGTCACAATAGAATAGGGAAAGAGAAACGAGCAACAAAAAACATATCATCATAAGGACATTGTTGAACATTATTGTCAAGAAAGCATGACAACTAAGTGAAGAAATCAAATTTTGAATTGTTTATATATATGTCATTGAAATTAAAGAGGAAGCACCAATGGACAATAAACAAAATTGGAAGAGAGGAAAGTTTTTT
>JASDQU010229971.1:8655-20656 GCA_032191745.1 Picea mariana | reverse complement strand
CCAATCAAGATTAAGAAAATTGCAGGTAATTGTTAATTAATTGATTCATTTTTTTCATGAAATTGAAATGGACATTTGTTGAGATTATTATAAATTAATGGATAACACGTTTTTGTAGGAAACAATGTTTTCTATAGAAAATTAAATGACAAAGCATTGGAGATGTTTGGCCCCACCATTCGCACACAATGGAATGGCCAAGATAGCAAAAAGAGAGATGATTTAATAGACCACATGGTAAAATTGTTCGGCAACACTTTCAACAAGAAAGTGGTTACAAAGTTAGCCGGCGAAAATTTAAAATATACCAGGGCCCGGTATAGGGATAAATTGCAATTAGACCTCAAGCATGAGCACCCTCCCATGGTTCCAGAGAAAGAGTGGAAGGAACTAATAGATGATGCAAAGGAGAACTTGTTTAGAAAAAAAGGAAGACATCCACGAGTTGGTCAAGCAAGGTACAACACATGTCATATTATCAGTGAAATATGATCATTTCTGTTTTTCTTTCATGTTTTAAGTAGCAATTCCGATATATAATGTTTTTCAAAAATTCCATATGTAGGCTACCAGACACCTCCAAAGAAACTAAGGCCAGAGTGGAAAAACACGGCTATCATAAACTAGGCCAGGGTGGCTATGGAAAACTAAAATCCCGAATAGTAAGATTTAAATGAGTAATTGTGGTTAATATTTATTTAAGAGTAGCGAACAAATATATGTTTTTGTTATTGGTATTTTTAATGGTGTTATGCATTGCAGTTAAATATGTTCGACATTGCTGCCACCGAGGAGGACCTAAATCTTGGTTATAAGCATGGTTTTAAAATTTTGATTGAATATAGAAAAATCTTGGGCCAGACTCCTATCTTCCCAGCCATGCAGGTAAATCAAATGAATAAGGAAACCATAGTAGCATGCTTGTAAAGTCTATTCATATTTTATTATATCACCCTTAACTAAGTATTTATGTTTGTTTTCAAGAAATAGTGCTACTGCAGTAGTGAATCTAGCGGTATTCAGAAGACACGATGTCATACAAGGGTGAACATGTCCAATGATAGCGTATAGAAGAGTACCCATTCCAGTATGTATGCTTCAGAATTAGAAATATTTACTTTGATTGGAGATATTTATTTCCTGACTTATACTTATATATATTATCTTCTCAAAATTGAATAGCATGTATATCAAGAGGGTGAACTATGAGAGGAACCAAGTGGACAAGAAATTAATGCACCAACTGTCACAACTACACATACAGGTAAAGATAAATAGTGTAATGTTAATCAAAATAATGAATTAGTTCTTTCAATTATATTTCAACATATCGATACTTATATATTATCTTCTCAAAATTGAAGAGCATGTAGATCAGGAGGTTGAACTACGAGAGGAACCAAGTGGACAAGAAATTAACACACCAACTATCACAAATACACATATAGGTAAAGAGCAATAGTGTAATGTTAATCAAAATAATGAATTAGTTATTTCAATTACATTTCAACATATCGATATGATCATTTTCATTGTTGCAGTTCATGACACTGAACACATGCATCGACGCCCTTCTCAATGACGTACCAGAAGTATGGTACATGAGTGCACACAAACAATAGAAGGATAGGGCACACGAAATACAATGTCCTTGGATGATTATGATACCCCAATTGTCAATTTTATGAATGTAAAAAAACATAAATCAAAGAAAAATTAGATGTATAAATTCATGACTTGTATTTAGATTTTTATCGATGTTTATATGTTCATATTCTTCAATGATTATATGTTCATATGTTTTGATGACTATCCTAGTTATGCATGAATGTCTATATGTTTTCTATATAAAGAAAATCATTTGTTGGGTATGGGGAATTGAGAGCTATGTGAGGGGGGGAGGGGGCATATGAGCTTCCACCTTCACGTGGTTGGCCCTGTTCAGTAGAGAATAACCTATTCTCGAAACAAAGAGAATATCATTAAGGTGTGTGACCACTTAATTTTTTCTATAGTATTTTACATAACTAAATGCATGTTTATTTGCTTATTAATTATTTACTCATATAAAGAATTTGTCTTTTATGATTCATGTAGGTCATGGTGATGGAAATGCATCTCGTGGAAAGCTCTTATCAAGTTGTATGGGCTAATGGATCTGGCGAAAGGACAATGAAAAGGTAAGAGTTTTGACGTGTTTTTAAAGTAGGCTTTATACTAGTAAAAGTTCACAATCCTCATGAAATGATACAATTGCATTTTTGGTAGACAAGCATCAATTTTTTTAACAAAGTATGAATCATAGACTATGGGAAAAACCTTTTTTTGTATTCTTAAATTGACCAATACAACTATAACATATTTTTAGTACAAAATCTTAACGGGATATATAAAAACAAGATGACCTATTAATGACTATCTAATCTGCTAAAAAGAAATAACTGAATACTGTAAGTTGAGACAGAACAGTAATTGAACATCAAATGTTAACTAAGTATAAGGAACAACAAATGTTAATTAAGTGAAAGAAACATCAAATGCTAATTTAATGGAAAGGAACAACAATTGCTAATTTAATTGAAAGGAACAACGCATGTGAAAATGAGAGGAACTGTCAAACAGTAAACTACATCAATTGGAATATGGAATATCAATCGACAAAATTTAAAGGAAAGCATCTATCTTCTACAATCAAACAGTATCAAAACATTAACACGCTTATGCATTATCGTAACAATGATAAAAAGGATTTAAAGTTTGAAACAAAAATCAAATTGATAAAATACAGATTAAGACAGTAAATCCTTCAAATTGGGCCCTCGGTCCTCAGAAGAATTGCTACTAGGAACTCAGTATATGAAAATGATGGAAACATTCAAAATATTTATTAATTCCATAATTGAGACAACATTTACAGAAACTGTTTGCACAGAGTAATTCTAAATTCTGAATGCTTAGATACAATTATTCGATTATTCTTTCCAGGATTCACTACTCTTTATATATTACAAAATATGGGTAAATAAATCTATCATGACGATCCTCACGATCGCTATTACTATTTTTGAAGTTTAAAAAATAGAGAAATAATATCTCTTGAAACTTCTTTATGTTCCATATCTTTAGCCTCCAATAGCTTGTGCATCTTTGAAATCTCTTCTACTATCACGAGTTTACCATGATTTACCCATTCTTGTAACAAAATCAAAAAATTCCAACCATATTTTAGAATTTATGAACTTCAACTCAATGATAGTTCTAGAAAACATTTTACACATTTCCTATCCTATTTTATTCCTAAGTAACAAAAAAGTCAGTCAATATGATGTCATAAATCATGGAAATGAGGAGAATATCTGTACATTTTCAAAACCCAACATACCCCCCAGCTAACCTTCTTGCATGTCCTCATGCAAGCTAAGTTCTTACATGCAAAGAAATGATGTTGTAAGGAGGAAAAGTTGGTTCACCAGGTGCCCTTAACCCATTGCTTCTTCTGAGTTCTCCAAAAGAAATGTCTTCCCTCTTTTTATTAATTTGATCATCTCTATGGTAATTCTCTGGAGGAAACCAGATAAGAGGAGGATTATATCTACACCCAATCGAGGAAGGTCCTTCCTCCTGGATCATTATGGCATATATTTCTATTCTGAAGGTGGCTGCAAAGAATTTCTTGAAACCGAAGGGCTCTCTAACCCTTACTTCAACTGGGGAGACATCCCATCTTAACTTGGAGCCAACAAGAACTTCTTCTTTGAGTTCCCTAAAATATGCTATGCCTGATCGTATAACCTGTTGATGAATAGGACCTAAAGATATTTTCACTCCTTCCCTTTTCATGCATTTCCTATATCGCATGATAGCTGGAAAATACTTTGGTGGTTCCCCCTTGACCTAGAGATCTAACCCATTTTCTCTCTTCATGAAATTTTTGTGGGTCTTAGCCCAGCTGACTTGATTTTTAGTGAAGTATAGGAACGCTTGCAATTGGATGTCCCCAATAAAGGGACCAGGATTATCTCTGTTGTTGTCTTCCAAAATGAAATTATGGAAGTACAGTTCACACAAGAAATATTGTACTTTCTCCTCCTGCTCCCTAAAACAAGACACAAACTCAGAGATAATGGTGAATTTAATCGTTTTACCTGCTCGAATAGATTTCACCCTCAGTAACAGGTAGCATTCTAATAGAAACAAATTATATTTGGTAGCAGGATCTCTACAATCTATTGCATCAGTGTAGATATCACAAATTGCTTTGATTTGATCCAAAGTTGTTTCCAATTGACCTTGTACCTTCTTTGTGTTCCCTTGAGACTTAGTCAGTTCAACATACATCTCATTTTCCATGGCTAGCATGGTTTTGAGTTGTTTAACAACTCTTTGGTACTCTATCATGGTCACCATTTCATCTTTAGTCTAGGTCAAGGCCTGATGGGATTGTACCAGTTCTGCTTCTAGTATTTCAATGATGGCACTTTGGTTCTGAAACTGAGATACCTCTTAAGTCTGACAGGTTGTTTCATTCATTACTGGAATTACTGTTTGAGTTTCTATATCTGTGGTCTCTAGAGGAGTGGGAATTACTTCCTTAGGTTGAGCATTTGTTCCTCCTAGAATTTTTGGTTGAGCCTATGTTTCATATGCTCCCAAAAGAATTTCCTCTTCATTTTGAATAGCTACCCCTTCTATTGTTGTAGTCTCAGTCTAAATTTCCATTTGTATTGTTTCTTCAAGGATATGTAGCTATGTCTGTGTTCCTACAAAACTCATTTGGACTGCCCTCCTAAGAAGAGGGTTCCTTCCCTATGCTCTATGTCTTTTGGTCTTCTTTGTTTCATGGATCTTATCGGCTTGCTCTAGTTGTTTTCTTAATTCCTTGATAATTTACTTAAGATTGCCAAATTTCTTCTTTAACACTTTAATATTTTTAACCCTTCTCTTCAACAACTTGTTCTCGCGTTTTAAATTTCTAATTATGTCGTGTCTTTTTCCTGATCTCTGTTTCTGTGAGCTGTCAGGATTTTCCTCACCTTGATATGTTAATAGTGGCTCTTCTGCTTGCCCTACCAGGGTATTTACCTCAGTATGAGGTTCTACTTATGTTGTATCATCTGGGAGTGACATCTCAATGTCAGGGAAATCTTCAGCCGGGTTCGAAGAAGAGGTTGGCGCCTGGTTTTCTTCTGACCTGTTTGTGTCTCTACTAATTGAGGTCCCTAAACTCTCTAAAACATGAGCTATATCTACCTCGTATATTTTCAAAAATTGTTCTGTGAGGTGTCCCAATGTTGGTTGGGTATCTTCCTGACAGTTTCCATGTGGTGTTTGTTCTGTCTTCTCAATTCCCTGAACATCTCCCTGTAAGGGATGCTCTATTATGTCCTGAATTTTTTTGGGTTGTTCTATTGCATCCTGAATTTCTTCAGGCTATTATGTTGTATCCTAAATTTATTCATGACGTCTTATCCGTCTGCTTGTTCTTTTCCCTTCAATGGGAGCTTTAGGAGCAAAAATTTCTCTTTTTCTCTTCCTCGTTGATGCCTTTGCTTGTGATGTCCGAGTCTCTACAAATTGGATGGGGTCTGCCTCGACTTCAGGTTGAGGAGGTGGATTTTCCATTTGGGCAGTAGGTTCCCGTTCCGTGCTACTTCAATTCCCTGGGTTGGGTCTTCATGATGTAATTCAGGTTGCTCTAATAGTATGGGCCTATTGGCCTCAATAAGATCCCCCCAAGTCATTTGAGTTTTAATTAGGGTCTTATTTACTATTAGTTTTACCAATACATGGTGGTTGATGACAGTAACAGGATCTTTTGCCTTCTGTGTTCTTATAGCGACCTCGTGTAACATAGAATTTAGGAAAAATGGTAAATTGATTACTAACCATTGTTCGAGCGCAGCTAGTAGTTTGAGGTGGCATGGGCGGATCACATCATATCTTCCATCGCAGGTGATATACCTCTGTATGACACATTCCAGTTCTTTCTAGGGTTCATTGAGAGTGTTGGGGTTAAGTCCCTTTCCCTTTTTATCCAATTCCTCTTTAGGGTCTACGAAGGATTCTACAGCTTCTTAAGCGTTGTATATCTTCTAGACGATTGTATTGTTGTGTTAGAAAGGCATGTAACCTCTTATACAATTTCCTGAGTGACTGGAATCCATATATCTTGAACCATGGAGATTTCTCCCTGCAATTTCTAAAAGAATTCTATCGTGATGTCTGTATCGTATCCCTGCAACTGATTGAAGTACTCCATCCACCCCAAACAGTGTAGGATTTCTCTTGCATGCTCAGTTACCTATAAGAGTGTTGGTTCCCATCGCACACTTCAGCCTCCCATAATTCTGTAAGTAGGTGAGGACCACTAACGTTCCTTGATGCAGCTCAACTCAACCAGATTTTTGAAAAAAATAGACATAGCAAATATAGAACGACATTGTGTGTATATATATAAATGTGCATTTTCATAATTACTGCATTCATTGAAATGTATCAGTAAATGTGTTGGGCATCTACCCCCCCATAAATGGAAAGGTCAAACTTGACCATCAAACGTATGAGTGTAATAATGGAAGGGAGTGACTGTGAGGTGCAATTGTTATGTCGTCGCCGCCACTGGAAAAGACAATCATTAATAACTTTGAAAAAAGCACTTTAATGGTACTAACGATAATCATCACTTTTTGTGGGAAATTCGAATTATTGTACCCATGGTACAAACCGTTTAAGGAAAAGGATTTCGAATGATTTTAAATTTGTTCACATGTTAAAATTTTCCACAAATCATAACATTGTTACTCTCCTCTTTTTTTTATTAGATATATCTGGAATGATAGCCTCAATGTTTAGAAAATGAAATCTAAAATCACACTAAAACTTGGCGTATTTAAGGTATACTAAGATACCACAAGCAAAGCCACTTCTGCTAGTAGGCGTCCATAGCCTCAACAGGGTTTCCTTTTAACATATAGATGATCCTGTATCCTTAATAAATGGTTTGAATAGTCTTTTCCAAAGAAGACCATTATCCTATTTTGGTAGCCAGATGATGATAATTCCACTCACTAGATTGTAACCAAAGTGAACAAGTCGACTCGTGATGAGATATCTCATCCTTTGACAAAAAAATGCCAAAGGCCACATGTCTAACTTATACCCTTATACAAGAGATCAACAATCAGAACAACAATCGTTCTTTTTAAAAGGAACAACAAAGGAGCCACAATAAGAAAAAAAAATCGTGTAAGGAACAACAAAGGAACAACAATCATTCTTTTTAAAAGGAACAACAAAGAATCCACAATAAGAAAAAAATCATGAAAGGAACAACAATCATTCTTTTTAAAAGGAACGACAATGGTTTGCAAAGGAAACAGTGATCGTACGAAGGTAACAACAGTTGTTGTTTTCAAAGGAACGACAATCGTTTCATTTTGAGTGAACAATATTATGTACAAAGGGAACAATAGTATTTCTTTTCAAGTGAACAACAATCGTTTCGTTTTGAGTGAACAACAGTGATGATCACCCATCTAATTAAATGATTAAAACTCCCACAAGCATTTTTGTTCAGTGAATCTATAATTGATTAGTCATCAACTAAATTCATTCAATTACTATGGGTAAGTTTATGCAATAATCAAAGTATTAGATGGTCTATAAGCATATTCATTTTCTTCTAAAATCAAGGGTTATATTTGTTGAGTTTTTGCAACGCGGGATAAAGGTAAAGAACATTAAAGAGTGTTTAATTATATTCATTATAGTCATATTTTCTAGTTTGTATTTTCTCAAATGACTTTCTTAAAAAAAAGAAGAGCTAAAAACTCAATCAAATCTATAAAAAAAACTATATACAATATATACAGTAAAAAAAATTCATCATTTATGGATTTGAGGCTGTTGGGTTACCTTCCCAACTAGCCAAAATCTGAACAGTAGGATCCTTACTTCTTGGCAGAAGGATTCTTTTGAAGGCGGTTGATGGTAAAGTCATAGTTGGTGCCCATTGACCAAAAAGGCAGACCTAGACCCATCGATGGTAATTAAAGTGACAGTGCCATTATCATGAATTTCATTAATTTCATATGGTCCCAGCCACCTTGTCTGTAATTTTCCAAGAAAATCCTGAAATCTGGAATCATAGAGGAGTGACCAATCACCTTTCTAGAAGGATTTATTCTTGATCTATAGATTTTTTTTTTTAAACTTAAAGGAAGCATGGCAATATTGACGATAGTTCGTTGCAACGCAAGAATTTTTTTTTTAACAAGTGTGGCAATAGAGATGAAAGTTCATCGCACTTTTCCACGGTTTTTCATTGCACATATAGCATTTGCGTCATAAATTTTGTCTCTGTCAAACATTTTCGTCGCTATTGCCATGCTTTTTCATCGCAACTTTTCACAGTTTTGTGTCGCATGTATGGCATCTGCATCATAATATGTTGGTAATTTTTTTACCTTGGCACAGTTTGTCGTCCCTATTGCGACGAAATTTTGTCACAATTATCACTCTTTATAATGCAAACCTATCTTGATGGTGATGAAACGTGGAGGGTTAATTTTGTCATTGTTTCCACGAACACATGGTTCGTGGATACAACGACGAAAAATAGTCTTTTCTTTCGTGGAAGGTGTGACGGATATGTGTGGCAATAGCAATGAAAAACCGTGGCAAATTTGGTCATATGTATTAGTGATTGTACTAATTAAATTTGGTTGCTCACCCTTACACACACACACACACACACACACATATGAACTTTGTTTCTTATGTATTATTTTTTCATCTTGCTGTTTTTCCTTCTTATTCTCAAAAATTACATTGTCATACAAAACTTATTCTTCCTTTTTCTTTCTATATGCTATTTCAGATAGTCAACTTTGAAAACCATGGAAAAACTACCTACAACATGTCTGGACCCAAATAAACGCTATACAGTTTGCACACGCCATCTTTTGGATGACTTGCATCTACATAGAAGACAATTCCAAATCAAAGTTATCCATCCTGGAAGTGGTAATATTTCCAGACCAACAATAAAAGAGGAACTCACACACAAATGCAATGTTTCAGATATACAAACAATATTCATCTCTGGCTTCACAACAAATGATCCATTCTCTACAGGTTTTGGACTAATCTATGACAGCGTAACGGACGCATTGAAACATGAATCAAAACAACCTTTAGCTCAAAATGGTCTTAAAGCTTGTCATGACAAGAATATCAAAGAGTGCAAAACTAGAGCTAAAAAAATATGTGGGCTTAAGAAACACAACTAGCTACTCATCTTTTTCTATTTGTATAGTTTTCTCTAAGATATGTATATCATGTTAGTATCAAATATGAAATATATAACTACTCATATTTTTCTATTTGTATAGTTTTCTCCAAGATATGTATATCATGGTAGTATCAAATATGAAATATTTTTCTTTCCCTACCATGATTTCTTTAGATTAATATGTATATCATGGTTGTATCAAATATGAAATATCTAGCTACTCATCTTTTTCTATTTGTGTAGTTTTCTATGAAATATTTATCTTTCCATACCATGCTTTCTTGCTTTCTTTAGACTATTTTCATACATGGGGGTATACTTTTTTTATTAATTTAACATGTTAAGCACTTCTTCACTTCTACCACTCTTTATTCTTTTTAAACTAATATGTATTTTATATGTGCTACCTTCATATTTAATTTAAAATAATATGTATTTTATATGTGCTACCTTCATATTTAAATACATTCTACTTAATGAAAATTTGTAAAATATGCATTTTGGTTTTAGTATAACTACTCTTCTAGATTACAATAAAATAATTCAATAAATATTGCACTCTCATACTATTACAAACTATTAACTCACAATAATTTTAAAACAAACAAAAAAATTCATTTTAATACAAATACACAAATACAATTTCCAACAAATTTATTAATGTGGATGCCTATTGAAATCTTACTTACATATTAAACATACAATAAACCAAACTATGATATATGTTATTCACAAACTAAACAATTTCTAAGCTATTCCATTCATATATTTACACCATCAAGCTACTTTATAAATTACCAAAGCTTATAGATGTACCTTTTTTCCCACATGTTCTATAATGACAATCATAGATACAATATATTCCTTTCATAGATCACATTCATATCCATGTATCTAATTGTACTAATAACTTCATGTGGACATGTTCTCTGTAGGCACCTTTTATTCCATGTGTTGTACAATGATAATCATAGATACAATATATTCCTTTCATAGCTCACATTCATATCCATATATCTAATTGTACTAATATATTCATTTGGACATGTTCTCTGTAGGAAAGCATATATTTTCATCATATACCTCTTTCGACAAAAACACATTCCAAGACAATGTCTTTTATCTTAACAGACAAGGCTGTAACAAAAATCCAAAATGGTGAAGAAGAATTCATTCCTATCCTACATGTTCTAGACTTCAAAAAAAGTGCAGCAAAAAGATATATTGTACTCCTCTCTGATGGAAGTGATACTATACAAAGCATACTTTCTTCAAGCCTTGGGGATTATTTCACGTCAGGAAAAATTGAAAATGGCTCAGTGGTTCAACTTAACAACTTCACTTGTAGATCTACCCAACACAACAAGTATGAATTCTCACATACAATATGTTTACATGCTTTTCATTAATTAATGTTTTTGCAATACCTTATTGATACCTACCATAATTTCTTCCATTTTGCAGGCTGGTTATAGTTACTGATATTCTAGTTATCTCTCTAAAAGTTGATATCCTTGGCGACCCACAACAACACACAAATGTACGTCATTCTACCATGAAGACATTACAAATAAATGTCATGCCTCAAAAAGTAATCCCTATCAACTCTTTGAATGCATACATGCATTCATGGACCATCAAAGCTAGAATCATTTCAAAGCCTGATATACGTAATTTCACAAATTCCAATGGAGTTGGTCAAGCATTTAGCTTTGAAGTACTTGACAATGAAAATACCAAGATCCGCATTACTTTCTTTAATACACAGGAATTGAATTCCCACTCTTCAATACAAATTGGTAAAGTTTACCTAATCCTAGAGGGTTGATCAAACCTATAAACAAAGAATACAACCATTTAGAAAACAAATGGGAAATCACTCTAGATAATACCTCACTTATAGAGCCCTCCAATGAGGATGACCATTTAATTGCAAACCAAAACTTCAATTTTACTCATATCAATGAGCTATCAACTTTACCTACTAACTTTGTTGTTGATATACTTGGTCTTGCTATATCTATTATTCAAGAAACCACCATATTAAGGAAGAATGGAACTGAGACCCAAAAGAGAACCCTTGAATTGAAGGACATGTCAGGTTGTAGTGTTGACGTTGCATTATGGGGAGTGTTTTGTAATAAAGATGGCCTCCAACAAAATCCAACTTTCAATTTATTTCCAATGATTTGTATAAAGGCTGGAAGAATAAGCGATTTCAATTAGAGATCGATTAGTACAACTTTCATGTTAAGAACCAAACATCAATATAGCATGGAAAAACCTCAGGAAAAGTACTCAACGCCTTGAAACATAGATAATTTCAGATAATAAGCCTCTTCGAGGGGGCAACCTCCTTTTACCCCACTTAAATGTTCAAGTACAAGATGATTCAAAATGAAAATTGTCTCCTTGGTATATATAGGAGACTAGGAGGTATAATTACAACTAATGGCCTAAAGCTGACATAAATAAAATAACATTACTAATATAATATGCCCCAATTAAGGGGCAATGAGCCAACATTAGGGCTTAACATGCCCCTCCCCTTGAGACAAGTTTTGTCCGCAACACTTGAGTAACTCTGGATGCTTCTGTATAAAAGACTCATCTTCCCAAGTGGAATCTTCAGCCGGTAGTGTCCTCCATTTAATGAGATACTCTGAAATGGATCTATTCCTTAGCTGGCGAATTCTTGTGTCAGTGATG